>JAQIWS010000712.1:0-16878 GCA_034696085.1 Stigmatogaster subterranea | reverse complement strand
TTTGATGGCGTCATCATTTTGAAAACCCCCCCACCCCCCCTGGTCATCAGACCGTCATCCAGACGAAAACCCCCCCCTCCCCCTTACTGATGACGTAATATGTGAACGTCCCCTAACTGTCGGGGTGTGTAGTTGCTTAATCCACAAGAATTTATTTTTTGTGGTTTGCCACGAAATAGTCCCAGTAGTTTGTTAATAGAAATTGAAATTGAATTTTTGTTGAAATGTATTTTTATCATGTAAAATTTTGAAGTATAGCATCCTAAAGTTTGAGTGACTTATGACCGAGGCCTGACTTTGCTTAATTCGCGCATTCTTTTTTACTTACTTAATGCTAATTTATTTTTCTGTTGGTTTTTCAACCCTCGTTTCACCGCTGTGAGAGCTCACGTTTCGATTGTAAATTGTGAAAATCCAGATCGCGCACGAGGAAAAGACTGTTATTCTTCTTGGATTAGGTCATGAAATCTTCGTTATATTTAATACGATTTTGTCGTTTATTTTTTCCTTTGCAATGAAATGAGTATTTCAATGTTGTATCAGTTTTTATAAGTCTGTACTGCAGACTGAATCAATTAGTAACCATCAATGTTTCAACAATGCGCTTGGTAAGATTAATTTGGACAATAATTTTTTGTTAATTTATTTCCTGAGTATGACAAATTTAATTTCACATTCCAGTATTTATTTTAAAATTTGCGTTTGTTGCTACGATATTGTTAATTTTGCTATAATTGTTGTTATGGTTGTATAAATTGCTTAGCAAGAGTAATTGCACTTCGAAAACAATCTTCCAATGACGTAATTGTTATTTTCTGTTTGTTAATAGTTATTTTTAATGTTCTACGAAAATTGAAACTATTGTTGCACTATTATTGTTTTGTAGTCTATAATATGTTCATTTATTTAATGACACCGTACGACGTGTTCATTGTTTAAAATTATCTCAAGCGCCTTTTTACTAAAACTGCACTACATTTTAAAGTTGTTAAAGCCGTACAAAATTTTTTTTTCTGGTTGATTTTGAACATAAACTACTTGTAATCGAACATTTAATCATCCCCATGTTTACACATAAAATGGTAACCCTTGTCGTAGTTGTGGAATTTCATGTGAAAAGTGATGGGTGATTAAACCGTGATTGTTTGTGAGTGCCACAGAATATATTACGAAATATTTAGATAACGTTCTGTATTTAATTTACCCTTAAATTTAAAGTACTGTATTGTACAATATGTAT
Source organism: Stigmatogaster subterranea (assembly GCA_034696085.1). Classification (NCBI taxonomy): domain Eukaryota; kingdom Metazoa; phylum Arthropoda; class Chilopoda; order Geophilomorpha; family Himantariidae; genus Stigmatogaster; species Stigmatogaster subterranea. The sequence goes on along the minus strand of JAQIWS010000712.1, from coordinate 15,638 downwards.
AGTATATAAACGACTTGACGAATGTGAAGATTATTTTAGTTGAAAATAACTGAAATCTGTTTTTAAAGATTTTATTCACCTGATTTAAAAATTTGTTTTAATGTAATTCTTTAGATTGTATAACTGCAATGATCTTATTACGAAAATTAAATTTAAAACAATTTAATACTGATTTTTTACACGAAATTGCATTTTCAATAACGCGTGAAAATTAAAATTAAACTTGACGTAATATGTAACTTTGTAATATTTAATATATTTTAACATTTAAAAACTAGTTTGTTTCCGTCGTGAAAACTGAAAACCCGTTTTATAACATTACTTTATTTGTTTTTATCGATTTTGCAATTACTGCACTAATTTATCCTAAAAATTGGCAAAATAATGGTATGGATGTTAACCATGCAATATTTGTACACCATACTTATTGTGTAAGTTTGCTACACAGAAATTAATGTAGTTTCAATCTAGCTCATTACGTTCACTGTGCTCAAGTTCATACTTCACGCATTTAGGTAGTTTTTAAAATATGGTCATATATTCTTGAAATAAAAAATTTCTATGAAATTTGCCTTTTCCAAACAAATATAAATACCGTAGATAAACTGTATCTTTCTCTTTTAAGCTTAAGATGTTTACGTAAATATAAATTTTAATTTTAATTTCCATACGCTTTGAAAACTATGCTTTGCACAGAGTTGTTGCCTAGCTAAAATTTGTTTACATTTTGAAAAGAGTAGATCTTAAAAAATCTTAACCGTGTTGTTTTCCTCGAACTTTAAGCCATCGTGAGCTTATTGTGAGTTTTTTTTTGTAACGCACCACAGTTTAAACGTAAAATTGTTTAGCGAGTCTTAAGACAGAGATCTTGTAATGATATTCAGTCTACCACAATTGAATTGTTTTAATCGTGTCGAAACAAATCGATCGTGGATTATCTCTTGTCCATTACTCCATTTTTATTTCTTGTGAAAGATTTCTGTAGTTATTTTACAGTCTTCACTGTCCATATTTCATTTGATCGTGCTACATATTCAGTTTGAAAAAATTATTGGGATGCGTAATGTATGCCCACTAAGTTGGTTAAAACTGAGCGTTATTTTTTTGTTTAAAAAATTGTTAAAATTGTTAAAATCGTATTGTTAAAACTTTTCAGCAATGTTAGTCAATTTAGTAAAGTAAAGCGACGTGCTGTAATAAGTGTCACAAGTGAGACTCCCGTTATCTAACTCTTCTAACTTTTGGTCGGAGTTGCAGTACAGTAGTTTCAGTGTTGTGGTTTTGTAGTTGTTGGTCCATTAACAAAAAAAAATTCTTCGTACCGGTATTGTTTTTACAATTTTACTGGTGAAATTTGAAGGGTTTGTGGTTTAAATGAATTACGGTAATTTTTTTTTGGGAAATTTTACAACAAATTTTTAATTTATTACAATGTATGTTGACCGCTATATATTTGTTTTGATCTTACACTATTTTTCCCGATGCAATTTCTAAACTTAATTGAATTTGTTAAAATTAACTTGGATTTTGTATAAAATTTTTCCGATTGAAATTTTGACTCCAGGTCAGTCTCAAGGCAGCACATTATTTATGTATAACTTAACGAATAGTAGTTTATAGTTTGAATTCGTATGTTGCCTGTAATTATTTTTAAAGAATTTAAACAATTTTGTTAAAATTGAAGTGTACTTCAAATTTAACGTCGACAATGTTGAGAATTTTGAATAAAAAAAAATGTTAAATTTTGTAGCCTGGTGGCGCTTCGCTTCGTGAGTCATATTACGTCATCTCGTTCCATCGCGAAAGGTGAATCACTGTGTTTGGACGATTGAAAGGACTACATGCTAACTCGTTCTGAAGAACATTTACCTTAATTCGTGTAAGTTGAGAGCTTAAAAAACTAAGAAATTACAAAAACGAATTGACTGAGAGGAATTGTCACTAACACAAATGACTCCGTGGTGAAATGGAATTAAGTGACGAAATTGATTTTTTTATTCCTTTTTTGGTGAAGTATTTGGCTCGTTAGGTGTATTCGTTATAATTCTCAATTACCATTCAAATTACCAGTCGTTGAAAGTTTCTTTTTTTATCTAAACTTTCAGCAATGTTAGTTAATTTAATAAAATAAAGGAATATCGATAATAGTTAATTTTTTGCATTGAGTTTTAAGCGGGCAATCAACTGTGGGAACGGTGAGTTTGTGAGAGCAATCAACGGGGTCAATTCACCCGACACCATTTTAGCAGTAAATTTATTTTAAAAACGTGATATTAGCAAAAAAACTTCTACATAATTTTTTTTTACAAATTTACTGATGAAATTTGAACTTCGTGGTTTAAATGAATTTTGGTATATTTTTGTGGTCGTTTTACCACAAATCTTGTTTATCTATTGCAATATGTTGACCGTTTTATATTTTATTGCTTGGATTTTTGTTGTAATTATTACTTGAGGCGTTCTAAAGCATCGGGATTTGATGATTTAGAAATTACTTAGTTCGTGATACGGTACTAATTTATTAAATATAATGTCTGTGTTTACATCCATAAAGCACTTGTAGAATGTAACCAACCACTATTGTAGTAACTTCCGCAGGTGACTTTGGTGCTGACAAATGTTTTCAATTCTGTGACAGTTCGACGAGACAAGTTTTCCTCTTTCAAAAGTAAAAATTTCGAATTCACGATCTATTGTGTACAGTATTAATTATTATTGAAGTTTACATAAATTTACGAACTTGTCATTATCCACATTTGTAATGACAGAATTGGTAATCTAGTATGATTATTACCATGCGTCAAGTGGAAAAATTTGCTAATTGGAATATACATTGTTATTTTGCATATAATATTATATCCCATTCTGTAATTTAAGTTAAGCAATGTGCTGCAATTTGTGTTATAGTTTTCTGGAATATTTTACGTGCCGAAAAATTGTGAACATTTTTTATGTTTCGTAATTTTCTTTGTAAATTTTCTGGCTGAATTATCGCATTCACCATTATTAGTTAAAATACTTTGTGTTTTCGATTTTCCCTGTTACGACCGTACGTTTAGCCGAAAAAATGAAATTTGTTTTTCTTTCTACGCTGTCAAATTTAATACGAAATTATTATGAAAATGGTTTCAAGTACAAAAACGTGATGCTCCAAGACATCCTCCTATTATGTACAACGCTTCGAACCTCTCGTCGTAATGCAACAGTGATGCAAGTGAAAATAATTTGAGTGATTCTAAACGTTTTGGAATTGAGCAATTCACTTAAAAAATAATTTTTGTTTGTGTAATTTTATTTTGCAAATCACGATGTCATTCTACTACGCTGTGCTTTAAATTATTTGCTGCGATTCGTGATGTTTTAGGGAAGAAAAATTTATTTTTCGATTTATTTTTGTTTTTTGTAACATTTACACTATGCAACGTGTTATTGTAACATTATCCCGGAAAAATTACGCGACAATAATTGGGATTTGATCATTTCTTGTAATTTCCTTTGATTATTTTTTTGACTTGGCCTGCAATTTTTTTTTGATTTTTGTTAAGCACACGTAAAAACAGTTTCATCAAGAAATTACGGAGAACAAACTTTGTGGGATGTTAGAAAAATAACCATTCTAATCAATATGTGTACCAATTATTTTTTTAAAAATAATGTTGTTAAATATTTTTCGTGCCGAAAATTTATGAACATTTTTATTTTTCACAATTATCTTTACAAATTTTTTGTTCGCAACGTTTTCGATTCTTACTGTTAATTACTTTTAGACTTTGATTTTGACTGCTGTTAGCTTTACAAAGTGAAATTTCTTTTTCTTTGTGCGGAGAAAAAAATCTTTGAAGCAAAGAAATTTCCTTTTCTCGTACTGTAGTTGTTTTGAGATCAGTTGCCAAAGCGCAGCTGTTAAAAGTGAAGTGATGCAAGTTTTGGATTTTCTTGATTTGCCTCCATGAAAATTTGAATTTTTATCACGCGGCTTTATTCGAGTCATAACCGTCGCAGACGTCTGGTCAATTTTGACCGAAAATTATCATACTTGCCCAGAAATTCACGAAACATAATGGCGAGTTGATTTGTCGAAAATTTCGATTTTGGTTCTTCAAATCAGTGTGCCAAAGTGACCATTATTTGCAAATTTAGTTATTGAGATTTGTTAACTATAGAAAAATAATTTATTTGCCAATATTTATAAATTATGTGCAGTATCTGTAGTTCTAAGTGTGATTACATTGATTGTGTTAGTTAAAACTGGTAACAAAAAGTTCAAATTTTTCAATCACTTTTATATGAGCGTTTTGAAATTTTGTAATTGTAAAATTTAGAATGGCTGTGTACAGCATTTAATGTTACTGAACTACTACTAAAACTTGATCCATTTGTATTTTTCCCTTGTTTGTTTGTTTGTTGGCGGTGAGACATAGTGACACAATGACTCAAAAAATGATTTCTCATCGACATTGGTTAAATTGCCGATTAGATTAGTCACGCCGTTTCTGATTTAATAAAATGTGAACAGTATGTAAAATTAATTTTGACTCCTATCTAAAATAACTCGCTCCCTGAATTTTGGGTGATTTTTTTATTGCTAAATTGTGCTTTTCCAGGAAACAAATTGATGAATTTTCGAAATTTCAGTCATAATTGTCGTTGTAGTTGTGGTCTTGATGAAAAGATGATTTTCAGCATGAAAATAACACAACGAAAACATTTTAAAAATTTGGATGCTTAAACCAAACAAAGCACTTTAAATGTCATTTTATTTTTAACAAAATTGTCCCATGTTTTTTACTTCATCCGGATTAGTGAAACTGCATCACATTGTCACTTTCGATTCCATAACATTTCTAGGATTAATTTAGCAGTTATGCTTGTCCCAAAGAAAGATGTCACAAATTTTGAAAAATATCTCAATTATTAAATTAGGGTGTCCCATAGTCTTAATAACTCTCATCACAAACGCACGAATGTTAAACTTCGTTATTTTTAGCTTTTACCGCGAAATTTGAAAATGAAAATTTTTGTGTTTGAACAATTTTAGATTAGTAACACGTATTCGTTGTTTTTTTTATGTGTTAACACGATAATAACTCGCTACATTTCGTTGAATATTTTAAACTATTTACTTAAAACTTCTTTTAAAAGTGCGGACTAATTTCTCAACCAGTTTCAACCGCGTCACTCAAGATCGCGTAACTAGCGCGAAGTACTGTCACGGAAATCCTTTTGACGTCATTTTTCAACTGCCGCCATTTGCAATTTTGCTACGCGGCTTCGCTCGAGTCATAACGGCCTCAGGAGTTTGGTCAGATTTAACTATAAAATTATTTGTCCAGCGATTTGTAAGTTTAAATTGTGCACCCACAAAACAAGTTTTTCTTTTTCATAGGTAAAAATTTCTCACTTGACCAGTTAAAACGCTTTTAAGTAGAAAGTTAGTTTGGGTGTAATTATAAGTATGTAAATTTGTACGAAATATCGTATTTACTGAATGAGTTTTTGGTTATAAATGTACAACTTTAGATTTTAAGCCTACTCTTAACTATTTTTACATTCGAAGACACGCTTTAGCGCATTGTTTTATTCACGAACGAAGCCATTTTGGAAAATAGAATGGCGAGCCTAGGTCACAAATCACCATTATATGTAAAAATCAGCGATTTATTTGTTGTCATGGTTGTTTATTACCTTGCAATTATTTGAGTGTAAAAAATATTTTTTTTGCCAGTGTTGTAATTCACATATAATATTTGTAGTTTTAAATGTGATACAGTATATTGATATTATTAGTTAAAATTGATCACTAAAATTGAGCTAAAATTTTTGTTGAATGTAAATAGCCCGTTAGTTTATTATTTCTTACATCACTTTTTTTATTGTAAAATTATTTCGAATTTACGGATTTTTGTGTACAGTATTTATTATTATTATTGAAGTTTATTATTATTAGTAAAGTTACCATTATCCACTTTTGTAATGGCGGAACTGGTAATCTAATGTAGTTATCACTATGCGTCGAGTGGAAAAATTTGCTAATTGTAATAACTGTTATTTTGCATAAAACCGTCCTCCGGTTTTCACTTTTACGGTTATATACAAAAATTTCGCACTATTTTATACAGATTGAGGAAAATGACGCAACTGTTTTCAAATTTTCTACATTTAATGTTTAATGTTAAGTTGAAAATTTGTAAAATGCCAGATTTTCCTTTGTACTGTATAATTTTATTTTGCAAATCATATTCTACCCCATCCTGTAATTTAAGTTAAGCAATGTGCTGTAATTTAAGTCTTTGCGGTGCGGAATATTCGTCGCGCTGAAAATTTGTGAACATTTTTATTTTTTATAATTTTTTTTACAAATTTTTTGGTTGAATTATCGTATTCCGCATTATTAGTTAAGATATTTTTACAAAAATTTTGGTCGAAATGTTTTCGCTATTCTTTGTTAACACCGTACTTTGACAATTTTTTTGTTTTTTAGCCGACAAAGTGAAATTTGTTTTTCTTTGGGTGTTGTCAAATTTAATATGAAAATCTAATGAAAATTGTTTTAACTACGAAAATATGATTTTCTATAATCCAAACCATGCTTTCAAGTCTAGTATGATTGTTCAACAACGTTTCTGAATCTCTCGTCATAATGCAACTCTTATTTGAGTGATTCATTGAGCGTTTCATTTAAAAGATAATTTTTCTTTGTGTAATTTCATTTCACAAATCATGATGGTAGAGACCCCACCCTGCTTTAAATTAAGCAATTACACAACTTCCTACGATTCGTGTTTCAGGAAAGAAAAATTTATATTTTTCGAATTATTTTTGTTTTTATTAATATAACGTGTTATTGTAACGTTTGTATAATTGCGCAACCGTTAAAATAGGCTCTGACTTGTTCTTGTTCTAACGTGTACATTTTATATCTATACGACATTACTATCCTACCCAAGCACTTGTTACTGTCGTTTTCATCAAGCAGTGCTCCTTTCTCTGTCTTGTTTGTCGCCCGATGACCTCGATGTTTGGGCGACGTTAAGCTACCACTACTAACTAACTAATCATCAAGCAGTGCACTGCAGCGCCTTACAATCTAATCTTACTTAACATTACTTTATCTAACCTGTATTAACCTAACTTAATCTATCTCTTACTGTATTGTGCTACGCTGCGCTGCTCGGTGAAAACGGCAGTAACGAGTATACAAGTATGGTAATAGTGTCGTACTGTATTACTACATACGTTTAATATTATATCGTGAGTATTGTTTATCCTCAAAAGTATGTTCTTGTATGTTACAATGATGTCGGTTTAAAAATTATCTTTGCACATCCGAGTTTTAAGAGTTGAAAATCATTCAGTTGGGTAAGTTCTACAAATGTATAAGTTTGTCAATATTTTAAACAAAAATTATGATGCATAAATCCATTTCTTTACGTATGGTAAATTGTTACAATTATTTAATACATCGTTACTAAAAAAAATTAACCTTTTTGTGCTCCTTATGAGAAAAAAAATATTTAATATTTGCATTACTGTAGTGACATTTGAGAATCTAAGACGCGCGTTGTATGACATGGATTAACATGGAAAAATTACGCCTAAATAGGTCGGATTAAGATTATTTCTTGTAATTTTTTTTGAATATTTTCGACTTAGTCCGGAATTTTTTTTTTGTTTTTGTTGAAAATTAATTTTTACTTGTTAATTATTCTAGAAGTATTTGGGTTGTGTAGAAGTTTATTCAATTTGTATTATTAGAAACTTACGTTATGCTACTCATCAGTGTAATTACTATTTAGTGATATTAGAAAATGGTCCATCTTTTAATATTGTTTAAATTGTAAAATTGCTACCATTTAATTTATAATTTTCATGTTTATAGTTGTTCCTTTGTGCAATATAGTCAGTTTTCAATATTATACATGACGTTTATTATTAGTTAAAACAGGTAAACTAAAGTTCAGTTATATATTACCAGTTTTAACTAATTATTTTTTAATTCTCAATATTTTATCGTTTATAACTTTGCTCACGTGCGAGCAATCCATTCAACCAAAAAAATCTTTTTATTAGGAAAAAATCGTCAATGTGGATCTCGAAGCCTCAACGTTAATCAACGTCTTAACCTTAATCACTAGTGGGAATAGTGTCGTTTCGAGGCGAATGGAAAAAATTCACTTGTCGGTACGGTAGAAGACAAATGAATTTTTTCATCTTGTATTTACCACATTAAAATTCAACAACATTTACGTTGTATAGAGATTTAATAGGATAAGCCTATAAAATTTATTTGAAATTTTGGAATAATTAAAAAACCGTAGCAATCGTCTTCTGCCGAAATAATTAAAAAATTTCCGTTTTCTTAAAAGCTTAATTTGTAAACCATAGTAAAGATTTCCTATAAGAAAGTGGATACAGTCTTGTAGCACAATTTTTGTAGTTGATTTTTGAGTGTTAATATTATGTTAGGTTGTTTTGTATTTTTGACGTGAGGTACAGATATACTGTATGAAAATTAATTTTTGAGTCATTATTATGATCTGATGTGACTGAATTTTAATATATGTTTGAATAACGTACTGGTGATTTGCAAACCGAAAATTTTTCAACTCTTGTTATAAACTTAAGACGTCAAAAGATAACAAAACTTAACCACAATTATTTTTTCGATTTGTCAATATTTTAACATTTTACGGTTGAAATTTTAACGCGAACCATTTAGTTTAGTGTAGTTTAATTACATTCACCCAAGTTTTTGCGGTTCCCGTTCAATTTTTATTCGAAGAAACTTAAGATATGCAGTTTTATTGAAAATGATGGCTTAATATTTCCGTCACCTTTTGCCCAGGTTTGACTTATTTAATAATACTCAACCGTGATTACATGTGTTCCTACATTTTATGTGCAATATTTGTCGTTGGAAATATGATTACATGGATATTATTAGTTGAAATACGTAACTCAAATCTTCGATTTTTAACTAATCTTTGTAACGCTGCAACTTTTGATCGTTTTGTCATTGGCACGATGTCGTGCACATTTTGTCGCACAAATCTTCTTGCGTTACCGTACATTATTAGTACCATTAGGTCAAATTAATTTTGGCATTACCGTAGCTAGCTATTTTACCTGATTGTATTTACTAGGTTTATGAATTGTTTGAGACGAAAAAGTTGTTACTAATATTTGCTTATATTGCTTTAATGATTGAATAGTGATCTCGCGTTTGATCACTGAGGGTATATCTGCATTATTATTTGGCAAGTGGATGATTGAGCTTGTAAATTATTGCAAATCTGAAGTTAAGGTTTCCATATTTATTAATCTAAACATTTTTTGTTATTGACTGTTTCCGCGAATGATTGGAATTAGAGTAATGCAACTTGGGGCGAATGAAAAAATTCACTCATCATTTGAAGATTCATTTCCATATTGCATTGCTCACTGCGTTAAATTTACCGCAAAGCACACAGTGCAGAAATTTTAGAGGAAAAGCCAGTAAAATTTGTTATTTTCATGCAGAATTAACGTTTTTTAATTATTTTTAAGCATGTCCAAATAATTTTGTACATAGTTTATTAACCCTGGTGACAAACACTTTTCCGGTTATTTGAGCTCCTCACATGAAATCTTGTAATGAAACTTTAACGATTTTATATATATATTCTAACAACTTTCAAGCGTTCACAAAATATTTTCTGAAATTATTATTAATGACTGAATTTGTGGAGTTAGTAGCGTGCGTATTAAATTGTTTACTCTCCGAAAAGTTGTTGTGAGCTGAGCAATTGATGCAGGTTAGAAAAAACATTGTAGTTTTTGATTTTAAATAGTTTGTTGAATATCTCGCCCAACTTTCCGTGCTTTTTTATGTTTATTCGTAATTTTTTGTGTTGCGAAATTGAGAAAATTGAAATTACTGTACTTGCATTTGCTTCTGTTCGTTAGTTTTGATGATTATTTGTGCCGTGCGATGTTTACAAGTTTTAACTTACACTTGAATTGGGATTGTTGTATAATATTAGTGTTAGTTAAGATTAAATTGTGCACTGACGTTGTGTTAAAATACAGTACACGTAAATAATTGTACAATATTTTACATTATCAGTGTTGTATTTGTGTCAGAAATTTGTGTGACAATTTTAAAAACAAATTTGTCTTTGCTGATTGCAATTATTTTACTACGATTTTGATTTTCCGTGTAATGATCTTACGTGTGTGTTTGGGTTAATTCCTACTAGTTGGTGTTAAGCTTGTTATAAATGAAATTGTGATTAATGAGTTAATGATATAAATTATTAATCTTTAAGTGATCGCAATGATCTGGTTAAGAGTGACTTTAGTATACTTATCAAATATTCTCTGGTTTTTTAACGTCGTAGACGAAATTTTGTCCAACCTGTCAGTTTCGATTTCGTACCATTTTTAGATTTAATTTAGTAGTTATGGGTATCTCAAAGAAAAATGTCACCAATTTTGAAAAATACTTCAATTATAAAATCACGATGCCATCTAGGTATTTTTCTGCACGACTCCACAATAAAAGAGGTGGCATCATTTTTTGAGGAATCTTCATGTCTTAATAATTGTTCTTTAAAGCGTCAACTGACAATTTGCTAATATATTGATTAAATACACTTTAAATTGGATTCTTGTAATATACTACATTTTTTAAGATTCTGAAAAATGAAGTGTGACTATTTTTTGCGCGAAAGATTTGTGAAGATTTTATTTTTCGTAATTTCTTTTGTTTGATTATTAGCTTGTGTTCGTTATCTGGATTATCAGCTTCATCATTGAATGCTAAAATATGACGAGATTTTAATTACTGATAGCTGTTTATAATTTTCAAATATATTGAAACATTTTGCTTGCACAATGAAATTTGAAGTTTTACTTTGTAATTCTTTGTATACCAAATTTAATACGAAGTACAGTATTACTTCTGTAAATTTGTCATCAGAGCAATTGATAATCCGACACAACCAATTTTCTGGTATTTATTTTGTACAATTTGTCCATCTATGGTAGAGTGTAAAAGTTTTGCTACACGGCTCTATATCTAGTTCAAACCGCGCAAATTTTTAAATTTTTTGTTTTTAGCGCGAAAATTTGAAATTGAAAATTTAAATGTTTGAGCAAATTTAGATTTGTAACGTGTTACGCATTTGTTGCAATTTTATTGTATCCTGCACGATATCTCGCTGTATTTGTTTCTAAATTATTTACTCGGTATCTTCCAAAGCTAGGGTTTATTTGACATCGTTTTTCGACCGTATCACTTCCAAAACCGCGTCATTGGCGCGAAGTATTTCTGCGCGAATAAATCATGTGACGTCATTTTTCAACTGCAGCCATTTTTATTCACCATTTTACTTCGCGTTTAGACGAGTCATGTCGGTCAGAGAGTTTGGTTGGATTTAACCGTCATATTTCTAAATTACTTGCTTTATTATTGCTTTGTTTAACCACAAAACCAATTCTTAATTTTTAACAGTAAAAATCACTTACTGTGGGCTACAAAATTGTGGAATATTTAAAATTATATCAATTTATTTGTCAATTTGATAATTTGTGCGTTATTAGAAGTTCTAAATATATTTATATTGATATTATTAGTTAAATCTGGTAACTAAAAGCTAAAATTTTGGGTGAATATAGATGAGGGTAATTAGTTTTTATCTCCAGTTTTATAATTTTATAGTTGTAATATATAATTGAATTTTTTCCATTATATTACATGCTCCTTATGTGGGGACTGTAAAAGTTGTTGGTTGAAAAATTTTCTGTTTTCTCAAAACAGGTAATGGCGGAATTTGTAATTTAATGTGATTATTATCTCGCGTAAAATGGAAAAGTTTGCTAAGTTTGCGTAAAACCTTTCCGCAGAGTTTCTGTGTGCGACATATTAAACGTCACCTATGATTATATTTAGCAATGCTGTTTTGTACACAGTGAGGCAAAATGACAATGAGTTTCAGAATATTTTTCCCGCCAACAGTTTGTGAATTTTTTATTTTCCGTTATACTCTTTGTAAATTTTCTGGTTGAGTTATTGATAATGATAAAGTATATAAAATGTGGATACAGTTTTGTAGCACAATTTGTGTAAATGTTTTTATTGTACACTTAGTTATTTGTCTATTTTGATGTAGTTAGATTATATGAAAATTAATTTTTGTGACCAGATGTGGATTTAATTAGTTGATTGAAAATTATGGTTAAGTACAGGTTTTCACTTAACAGTTTTTTAATTCTCGTTTTAAACCTAAGAAGTTAAGAGGTAATAAAGCTTACCAAAATATTTTGTTTTGTCAAAATTCAGACGTTACTTAACAATTGTTAAATCTTACTGGCACAAGTAATTCCATGTACGGTTACGTTTTAATTTACGCGTGCGGTAAACATGGCAAAATGTAATTCCTTATTTGCTGGTAATTTAGTTATAAGGCAGTAAAATGATGTTTCTATTAGAACGAAATTAATCAACGAAAACTATTTGAAAATTTGATGCTTAAAACCAAATATAAATGTAATTTTAAATCTGTTATTTGACGGATCACTGAAATACCATCCCATCGTTAGACTCCATTCCGTATCATTTTGGATGTTTTAGAAAAAATGTTCGCATGCCAGTGAAACTAATAATCGATACCGCTAGTCAAATAAATTAGTGATTTCGAAATGTTTAATTGCAAAAATGGTACATAGTACATACTTTGTTTTGTCTTGTTGGTACTGTACAGTATATGCACAGAGTAAATTTTATTTACTGATTCTTTTATGACATTAATTTTTGCATCTTTCCTAGTACAAAACCGTCCACGACATGTGTTTCTCCTCTTTTAATTTGAAATGAATTTTGTTCACTATCTTTTGTTTTTTTATTGCCACTTTTTGCTATACACGAAAAAAAATTGTTTGAACCTTTAAAATTGTAGTCATAATTTTCGTTGTGCTTGATGAATTACTTTCAGAATGAAATTACACAGCGAAAACTTATTGAAAAATGGATGTTTAAATTGTATTCTGGGAATGTATTATATTTTCAGAATAAGCAAAAATGAACAATTTTAATATTTTGAGCTAAAGATTTGTAAAGACTTTTTACTTTCCCTAATTTCTTTTGCTCAATTTTAAGCTTGTAGTATCCATATTCTGGATTCTGAGCTCCATTAATTAGTTAAAATTTGTTCGTCGACGTGATTTTGATTAATGGTAACTACTTTTAACTTTCGAAGACATTGAATGTTTTTGCTTGAAAATTAAAATTTTATTTTGTATTTCTTTGTACAACAAATTTAATACTAAGTATTGCTTTTGTGAATTTGTCATCTAGATTCTAGATCAATTGGAAATTCGACACCATCAATGATCTGGAATTTTGTCCAAGTTGTCCATTTGAATGATTTTTCAAAGCTGTCTGTAAACATAAGAAGCAAAGACGTAACAGATATTAGTGTTCGTTTCTCAACGTTTTAAACAAAAATTAAGATTTATCAATTTATAATTTTTTGACACAAACTCGTTCTACATGTACCAAATAATGTACCGAAATAATGCATCCATGAAAATTTGAAATTTTGTACAGAAATAAGCTAAATAAACGCGATCTTGCTGATTTTTCAACGTGATCCTGATGTGAGGTTAAGGTAAAAATGAGCAAAGATGGCGTTGTCTTGATGGCAGAATGTTAAATTTCTTCTACATACCACAAACTCGCAAATTTACCGCGAAAATTGAAATTGAAAATTTGTGATTGAACAGTTTTAGATTAGTAATTTATGTATTAGTTGTACTTTATTTTAACTCGCTGCATTTGGTTACGCAAATATTTTAAATTATTTACTTAAAACATCTTGTAAAAGCGCGGACTAATTTCAACCACAGCACTCGGGACCGTTTCACTGGCGCGAAGTGTTTTATGCAATTGTTCCACATGACGTCATTTTTCAACTGCCGCCATTTGCAATCGTTTTCCTGCGCGGCTTCGCTCGAGTCATAACGGTCGCGGGAGTCTGGTCAGATTTAATTTAACCATAAAATTATCTGCCTAGTAATTTGTATGTTTAAATTGTGCACCCACAACACAAGATTTCCTTTTTTAAAGTATAAATGTCCCAGTTAACCGTGAAATAAAGTTTAGTATGTAATTCTGTCTAAATTTATGTGAAATATCTTATTTATTGAATGGGTTTTTGGCTGTAAGAGTACAATTTTAGGTTTTAAGCCTATTCTCAACCCTTTGTCGTTCGGAGACACGCTTACGCATTGTTTTGTTCAAGAACGAAGCCATTTTGGAAAAAGTAATGGTTAGCGTAAGCCATCATTACGTGTAAAAATTAGTGATTTATTTGTTGTTGTTGCAGTATTTTCTTGTTGAAAATAATTTATTTGCCGGTGCAATATTTGTAGCACTGTACTAAATTTGACTACCGTACACTGACACCGACGTTAACTTAACTGAAAACTCAAATTTTTTGCTGAATGTAACAGTCCGTTATAACTAATTTATGGTTTTTTTGATTGTAAAATTACATTTCGAATTTACGAAATTGGCATTGCGCAGTGTGCTGCAAGTCACATCTGTTTCTCGGAATATTCGTACCGCCTAAAATATGTGAACATTTTTATTTTCTGTAAATTTTTTTAATAAATTTTCTGGTAGAATTACCGTATTCCGTATCATGAAGTAAAAAATTATTGTTTTCGGTTTTTGGTAACCGCTTTTAGCTGGTGTACAATTTGACTGTTGTTAATTGACAAAGTGAAATTTTTTTTTTTGCGTTGTCAAATTTAAAACGAAAATCTTCTCTGAATATAATCTCGGAACTCAAATCACTCCGTCCAAATCACCTTAGGCTAATTTTATTACCCCAAATGGTTTCTGAGTTTTCGAATTTATTCCCTCGCAACAAACACTTATTAATATAAATAATTTTGTATACTGTACGTGATGAGATTTAATAATGCGCTTGGAGAAAAATTTCCGTAGCAGCAGGAAATTTCTTTCGGTACATTTTGCGTTTACATTTAATATTTGTATAAATGACTGTAGATTATTATTTATAGAATGTCATTACGATTCTACTGCTATCGTTTGTGTACTCTTGATACCACCGCTCTGGCAAGAGCGGCAGTAACAAGTGTACACGTATAATAGTAGTATCTATCTGCACTATTGTTCGCGTTGAATTGTGAAGTTATTTAGTAGTTTACAACAAGTTATTAATTGTACTGTTACCCCGTGCAATGATTCGCTGGAGTTCAATTTCTCATTCGCGTTATTGACATGATCGATTTTGTAACGCCAGTGTTATTTATCCTCAATTGTACTTCCGTGAATATTACATTAATGTCGGCTGAAGAATTGTCCGTTTATACAAATTCTTCAACTAACATCGAATGAATTTTCAAGGTCTCTTTGAATACTTATACGTAGATGTTAAATTAGTTAAATTTTGAGGAAAATTTTTGTATATAATTGTAAAGTTTAGATTCGTGAATATTTTCTTTCTTCATAACTGACAATGCGGAATATAATAGTTCAACGAGAAAATTTATGAAGAAAATTAATATATTTAAAAATTTATTGCTCGAAATGTTTTTGGTTCTTGGTAGCTATCATAATTTTAGCAGTT
>JAQIWS010000711.1:0-16885 GCA_034696085.1 Stigmatogaster subterranea | reverse complement strand
CAATATAATGTGGTAGTTTTAAACAATATAATGTGGTAGTTTTAAACAATATAATGTGGTAGTGTTAACCAAGGGAATGTACTGTAGTTATTATACTACAAAACGGCAGCGCGCAAACGATTACAATTGTTTTATTCCGTTTTACAACAATTAAGTCAGTAATGTAGCTACCAGTATATACTACAGATATATTTTTAAGTTTTTTTTTCAGAGATTTTCTTTTTTTTCAGCGATTACCTTCAACTCTCCGAGACAAGAATTGCGTCTAGCATTAACTTTGTCATCATTGTGGGCTGGCATTGGCAATTTTCGAACAGCGGCGTTATTTTCCGCAATCTCAACCGAAGTTCTTGTTTGGTGGTTGGTTGATGTAACATAAGTATCAATTGGGATAATTGCATTTTCAATCAATTTTTTCAATTTATCCGTCAGCACAACTGGAAAGAATTTCCCATTTAATGGAGCATCTGCAGTGCAAAGACTTGACGACGTAGAACCAACAGCGTATAGACAATCGTCACGGGACAGCTCGTTGCTTCTAAATCCAACAACAAACATGGAAATTTGAGAAAGTTTAATTTATAACTGATAAACATACTTTAAGATTGAGTTAATGATGTTTGGTTGACTTTGTGAGGTACCAGTGCGTGTCAAATTCTTCACCTTGATTGGAAAAATTTTGTCTAAGAAAATTAACCAATAAGAACGCTTGTACGAAGATTTTTTGACGCATTTGGTAGGATCTTCAACTTGCAACAGAACTGAGTCTTCTGGTTTTGTGATTGGTATAGGATCAACTACTAAACTACCAGTGCTGTTTAAGGACGTGTTCGATGATGAAAACACTTTCTGATGTTGAAGTTGACAGTCGGAAAAGAAAAGCCAACATTCGAATGAATTACTTTAAAGTTACA
Organism: Stigmatogaster subterranea; assembly: GCA_034696085.1. Lineage (NCBI taxonomy): Eukaryota > Metazoa > Arthropoda > Chilopoda > Geophilomorpha > Himantariidae > Stigmatogaster > Stigmatogaster subterranea. Next base: position 15,971 of record JAQIWS010000711.1, on the reverse strand, counting down.
GCTTTTGTAGTTACATTTTTGCTCACATTTTCGACTGATTCAATGCGATTTCTAGCAGTAAATGATAGAATACTGTCGAAATCATCTTCACTTTCCTGCGAAAAGATTGAAATTAATTTGACGTTTATGTTTGATTATAATCAGGGTTCGACAAATGCGGTCGCCCAGTCGCCCGTGGCGACTGGATTTCGGGACCAAATGGCTAATACAAGTACATGCCATCGAGCATTATCGCCACTGGTATCTGTACCTATTTTACACCAATCATAGGGGTGGGGGCTATACAAGGATTGGTGACCAACTTTTTCGGCGATTTGTCGAACCCTGATTATAATTTGGAGTCACCTCAGGATTAGTTATTCCTTCACTAAAGTTAGATAAAGTAGATTTAGAAATGGATGTTTTTCGACTAGTTTTCTTTCTTGCGTCGGAAATTGAATAGGAACTCCCCACTACGAGATAAAAATAAGTTAATTTGTGTACTCAGTCAGTTTTATAGCACCATGTTACTTTGATTTTGGTTATCGCGGTTAAAAAGCCTGTGGATAATCGACATCATACTCGGTCGATTGTGAGACCTATGCAAATCAGTCATTGAACTTCCAAATTCCGGAGGAGTAGATAAGTCTTTATTTGGAGTTCCCAATCTGGTTATCTAGAAAAATTGATTTAACTTCTTTTTTTCACAACCAAAAATATACAATATAAATAAATACAGGATCTTCAGTTACTGTCTCCATTGGCACAAATTCTGCTTGGTCATCTGGAATGCTTTAAGTTGAAAGGTTAAAGTAATTATTGTTGTTTTGAAAATATCAGTGATACCTGATATCAGCAGCTGAGCCTTTTGGTGGTTCTCTTCGATATTGTTCCGTAGCAGCTGTGTAAGGCAGTTCTTGAGGCATCACTTCATCCCAGTACTGATCTTTGATCAGTTCTGGATGCTCTTGATGAATTTCATCCACAATTAAATACGAAACTTGAATATTTCTGTCTATTAACCAATTCGTCTCAAAATCATCATCATCTTCACCGAAAGGATTCACTAATGTCTCTGCAACCTAAAATTATTTTTGAACATTTGTTCTTGTTGAATAATAACAAAGAGTTAATGTCAGATTATACAATAACCTTTAGCCATCCCATATAGAAAAAGAACTGTAGGAATGTGAAAATAGGTATGTAGAGATCAATTTCTTGCCGAGGATATCCTTGGTCTGGATCTAAATATTGACGACCCATCACAGTTGCGAAGAAAAACGTGTACACTGCTAGTGTCACTACCTACAATACAATATTTGGAATATTAATCAAATATTATTTTGCGTAGTATATTATATACTAACCTGAGTGTAAACTAGCGGAATGCTAATCCAGTCATATATGAATAATCCACCACATTGTCCTCGAAAAGAACACAATTCCTGTTAAAAAAAGAGTACCATTAAATAGTCAATCAAACTAACTTAAAGCATTTACCAATTATTAAGAATAAATTGCAGCATTCTTACATCTATTAGAGTCTTCACTGCAAAATCATCTCGAATTCGACCCTCTTTTCTGGCTCGTGTCACAATACTCGATGCCCAAACTAAAGGCATCCAATGTTTTGGATATTGGGGTGTTTTGTTGTTTAAATCTTCAATAATTTTTTTTTCATTTGGCAACAACAAGCCCGCTTCTTGCAGATGGTCAAGAGTTGGGAACCTTTTCTTGACGCGTGGACTTATGCAAGTCAATGTCATAACCAAACTGAGATTAACGTAACGCATTATTGTTCGTCTCATTAACCGTCCTCGATCATCCTTTAAACCACACAATAGTTATAATTTAACGTCACACCAATATCCCTTCAACTACCAACAACGGTGACAATTGTCACACCTGACTTTCCTGAATACAAAAAAAAATTTTAAAAATTGATTTAAAAATCTGAAAATTTTTCAGTTTGTTTAGAATGTCGTTTTACATCTTTGATTTAAATTTCAGATTTTTTAATTAAGTATTTTTAAATATATAAATTATTAAAAATTTTGCCCTTTGAAAGTCTATGAGAATTTTGAGGTTGGGCTTTCCTGTCACTGTTTAAGTAGGTCACCTGCAGGTGGCGCTGGTTTACATAGTTACAGCAATTTACCTGAAGGGGGATACAATGGCGTCTACTATCCCCAGAAGAAATAAATGTGCTAACTTTACCGATTGCAGAAAATTAGTAACATTAGCAACCCATAATTCTATCCCCCTAGCGGTCAACTGAGGAAATGTGGTTACAGAGCTTTTAGTTAGGCCCTTAGAATGTGTCACAATTGTCATCGTTGTCGGGTGTTAATGTTGATTTCGATCCTTGGTAGTTGAAGGGATATTCTGTACATAAGTGAAATAAAATTGGTTTTTACTTGGCCGTGAATGCTTGCTGATACAAACAATGCTAGCGGATCAGGCCAGGGGATTGAAATAAATTGATCCCACCATCTTTTTAGAACAATCGAGATGTAGAATCCAAGAATAAATGTGACTGGGATTAAATCAGCATAGACATCGCAATACCGAGCAATTTTCTCAAAATATCTTTAACAATTTTTTTGCTATTTAAAAATAAATCATTAATAATAATTGTAAATATTTACCGTTTAGGTTCATCCTCTAACACAAAACGATACACAAAACTGAGGGTGAAGTAAAAAACAATGTATACCGTTAGTTCGGGCCAGAGTAATTTATAAATACTTCCACGCCACCTTTGTAAATTATTTCAAGAATTTTTTAGCAATAAATAAAAGTGTTTTTTTTAAGTTTTACCTAAATAACAATTTCCAGAAGCAACCGAAACCACGACAAGTTGCAACTTCTGCAGTGTATGTAACAGTCATATTGTCTTCAGGGCAAAACACAGTGTCTGCAGTGCAGAAGACTGATCGAAGAAAGAGTGATTCATCTTCACAGGAAGAAGGTGTTAACTCTCACATCACGTGATGTTCTTGTCTAACCTTCATTTTCCAGAGTGTTGTTTACTTCCAACGATGTTTACAGTTGTTGGAATTAAAATTGTAAATTTGATAAATTAGACTACTTTAGTTGAAACGACGTTCTCAAAAAGAAAATGTAGCGCATTTTTGTCACTTTTTTAGGAATTTTATTAGCACGAGAATGCAGAAAAAATAAATTTCTGCAATACGACTGCGAGTGGAGTGTTCGTCGCACCTTAAGGGGTTTAAGTTAAGTCTTGCAAAGACAACGAAATGCAAGGGTTCTTAGTCAACAAATTAAGCTTCACTGTCTAGCCAGTTTAAATCCAAATGAAGTTCACGTGGAAAATATACAAATAACCGTAATTACAGTGGAAACAAAATCAATACTGAGAAGAAAAACTATATTTATTTTATTTATTACTTATTCACATTGAAAAATTTATTATTCAGTAAAACGTGTTTATTTTTTGTGCAAAAATTTGTTACACTGTGTGAGAGTAAAATGTGAGTTTGGTAAAATTTATTTGGCGTGTTTGAAATGAGAAGTAGTAATTTTATTCACACGTACAGCAACAGCAAAAGTGATACTAACGATTTTGAATAAGGTGATCAAAATTCAAACAAATCAATTTTTTGTCATTGCATTAAATTTAAGCTATTACACGTAATTAGAAATCTTTTAACAACTTCGGTAACAATCGTGTACTAATACTGTATTTTGTAAATTGTATAAACTTTTAAAATCAAACAGTTTCTGCTTCGGTATTACCTCACTCACAGTTTCCCCTCCGTGACGTCACTAAAGAACTCGCCGTCTGGTGTCGAAACCCAAAAACTACAGTGAACGACAAACATGGCGGCATGTCTTCAGTGTTGTGCTGTGTCGAGGTAAGAAAGATTTCGTAAAAATTTGAATTTACCGACCTATATATTCTTCGAAAATTAATTAGAAATGCTCTTGAATGACTATAGTTTGTGTTGGAATGAAAAATTCGGGTTTAAATTGTAAGAATTTTGAGCTCGCAGTGCTTTGGTCGCGCTAAGCCTAAAATTTTAACAAAAATTATTTTGGGATTTGTTGCGTTTCACCTTTAAAAATCCTTTTACCGCGGAAAAAAAGGATCTTTGGTTAACGGATAATTTGTAAAAAAGATGGTTTGGAAGTGGAAAGAGTTTTTTTTGCTTCTTGAGTTTAAAATTGGTGTAAAAAAATTCAAAATAAGAATATTTGAAAATTAAAAAAGAAATTGTCAAATTTTTACAGAAAGTGAGTTATGGTATTGAGTAAGTTTTAATAATATTAAGTTTATAAATGCTGATTTTTGGTTGTTTTGTTGTAATTTTTGTTTTTGTTTTTTGTTTTTAAATTTGGAAATAAAATTTTTTTTTGTTATTGTCAAAACAACGTCAAAAAGTAAATAATACTAATAAAATATAAGTTATCAAGGTTTAGGGGATTAAACTGATACGAGATTTGATATTTTTTGTGATTACGAAACAAAACTGTTGGTGTTATTTAAGATTAAAGTTAATTAAACTTGAAATTTTGGTGGAAAATTGATTTTTGTAAAAAATTTTATTCTCTGTGGTTTTTTATAATTTTAATATTTTTGTACTCTAATTTCAAATGAAGTAGAACAAATGTATACAATTTGTACAAAATCTTAATATGTTTAAAAATTGTTCGTTTTAAATCGGAGTAAAAATATACAAATATTAAAAACGGGAAAAAAAATTCTTTTAGGGTATGTCAAGAGTTGTTACAAATGTGAAAAACAACAAAAAATCAGCAAAAAATACGAAACTAAACGAAAATTTTTGAAAAATCTGTTTTTCCTGCAAAATTTTCTTCTAAAACTCGTTGAAAAATTAAACTCCTTTAAATCAAAATTCCAATAGAAATTTCCAAAAATTTTGTTATTAATAAATTTCTTTTTTTTTGTTTCTTTTTCAGTATGACAATAAAATAATTTAGTTCTTACTCAGCGCTGGATAAAAAAAAACTACAAAAAAATTGGAAAAATCAAATACGCAATCTCGACACATTGAAAAAGCACACACTGTTGCACATCTGAGGACTTAAAAAAAAATTTCTTTTCCAAATCAAGAAGAAAAAAAAACAGTAAGACGCAAAAATTATTCGAAAAAATTCTTGAACAACATCAAAGTATTAAAAACCAAACCTCAAAATTCATAAGCAATCTTCAAAAAATCTTCAATTTTTCCATTCAAAAATTACAAAAATAAAAAGTTTTTATCCACGGATTGAAGAAACGGATTTTATTTTAAGAGCTTTGCTCTTAGAAGTTTTATTTTTGACGTCGTTTTCAAATATTTACCAAGAACAACTTGAAAAAAATAAAAAATAAAAGCAAAACGATGTCGGGTCCTCAGTGGAATGTGAGTAACGTCGAGTGTTTTTGTCATAAATTGATGAAAATTGACGATTTTGGGGTTTTTTTCCTCCAATTTTCAGTCGTTCCAGCCGCCAATGGAAGACAGTGCAATAGTAGCCTATCAACGATCACCTAGCTTTTCCTCCAGTATACCAAGTAATTCGAACAGTGGCAACGGATCTTCAGGAGGACGTGAAACTGGCATCATAGAAAAACTTTTGGTATATTGACATTTTCGTGATATTTTAATGTTTATTTTGGTACTTAATTGCAGTTTTCGTGGTAACGTTTGGTGATTTTGGCCCAAAATCGACAAAATTGGAAAGAATTTGTTTCTTTTTAGTGGTTTTTTGGTGATTTTTGGCATTGAGTTTTTTTGTATTCTTTGTTAACATATTTGTTGGAAAATTGAAAAAAAAAATTTTGTAACTTTTTAATTGTTTTTCTGGTTAATTTTTTTTGGAGTTTGGATTTTTTTGGATGTTTAATTTGCAATTTTCGTGGAGAATTTTTGTTGATTTTGGTCCAAAAACAACATAACCGAACGTGTCCTTATTTATTTTAAGTTTTGAAGTTAATTTTAGTTAGTTTAAATTTAATTTGGTAAATTTGTTTATTTTATACTGAAAATTAAAAATATTACACAGAAAATTTATCGAGAAAGCTTTAAAATTATTTTATTGCCAGATTTATTTAATTTTGAAAATAATAATCTGAGAACAATCGCCAAAAATAATTAATAAATTATAATTTTCCAGATTCGTAACATGTACATGAGAAAAAAGTTTTGATTTCTGTTAAAAATGTGCAATTTTGTATTGAAAATATGAATATGAATATAAAATAAAAAAATTGAACTTTTCAATTTTCCAGCCAAATTTTAACAATTTGCACATTTTTAAACAAAATGTTAAATTTTTCACCTAAGCATGGCACAATCCTGGAATTAAATTATTTAATTATCCCTCAAAAAATATTTCCAAAATAAAGCAGCTAAAAGTCTCAGTAAAATTGACGAATTTTCACTAATTAAGTTAAATTTCGATCAATAAAATTTAAAATCCGCCATTTCTGCGTACTTATTCTTCCAAATTCAACAATTCTCATTTCAAACTGTGTCATTGTCTTCCATTATCTGTCATCTAAATTATTATGAGTTGCTAAACGTTTTTTAATTTATTTTTTAAGTTTATTTATGTTACAACTTTAAACGACCGAAATTCAACTTAGCTTTTAAGTTTTTCTTCTTTTTTTAAACTACAAAAAAATAGCTAATGTCGATTTTTTAACAAAAAAAAATTGGTTGTGAAGTTTTTGAGAAATGTTGGAAAATGTATGACATTTTTTAGGCCTAAGATTTTGATTTTTAACTTACGACTTGTGATTTTTGTTTCGTTTTAATTAGCATTCCTATGGATTTATTCAATGTTGTGACCGGCAAGCGAGGCTTTTTTTCCATTATAGTCAGTACGAGGGAAACATTGAACATTTGAAAATTGGAGGTAAGAAAGGATTTTTGGTTTTTTGGGAAATTATTTCGGAAAATTTTATAATTTAAGAGAAATTTGAGGATAATAAATTTATTTTCGCAGTTGTTTTGGGCTTAGGTTTATAGTAGATTATTCGGGAATTTTGCAATTTTTTTAGTGTTTTGGAGAAATAGCATTGAAATCACCCGTAAAATTTTTAAGATTTAGTTGTTAATTCACGTGATATTTGAAGATTTTTTTTGCGGATAATAAATCAATTCACTAAGTAAATAGAATTATTCGTTGCAAATTGACAAAACGTTTGTATTTTCCAATTACAAAATTGTTTACTATATGATCTTCCTAAATTGAAATATTTTGGACTTCGTTTTGTTAATTTTATCAATTTTCAATGCTCATATTTTCTTTTTGAATTGGATAAAAATTGTGTATAAATTTCAAAATCCTTAAAACTAATTTCTCTCGCTCAATATTGTACATTAATTTAATTCAAAATTTTTGTTAATTATTTCGCAGATCCGGTAGAATTTGAGATGACGTATGACCGGCGAACTGGTAAACCAATCGCGAGCAGCATCGTAAAAATATCACCTGAAGTCATCGCATACGAAGCGTTAAGCGACGAACGCGTTACTGGAACTGTGACAACTGAAATTAAAAATTCAGGAGTAAATATTATTTACATTAATAATTAATTTGGCGGGAAAAGTTTTGTCAAATTTCCATATTTGTTTTTCTACTGTTTGCAAACTAACATTTTATGAAAATTTTGACACATCTTCAATGTTTCCAAAGTTTGAATTTAAAATTTTGTTTTTAGTCTGGTGGATCGTCGGATCAAGGAAGAATTTCTTACGAAAATCGTGGCGAATGTTTTTTCTTGCCCTATACTTCGGATGACATTGAAGACAATACACTTCTGCACGCTGGAGACAAAGTCTCGTTTCAGATTGCTACAGATAAACGGTTGGTATAAATTTTATATTTCCCCACTTCTGATCAATTTTTTACTTTCATAGATTTATTTTGAGTCATCATACTTTTCGAAAATATTGTAAATTTTTCGTACATACTTTAGATTTGTCATCCCTATTTTATATTTACATCAATTTCGTTACATATTCAAACTTGTTCAATTCTGTAATCTCCAACTTTTGTTTACTCAGGACTGGAAATTTACACGCTCGACGAATAAAATCTGACGGTCCGACTCAAAATCAAGTTCACCAAGGAGTCGTCTGTTCGATGAAAGAATCTTTTGGTTTTATCGAACAAGCTGACGTTGTCAAAGAAGTAATTTTACATTTCTAAAAATCTTTTATGCAAAAATTTAAACTCAATAAAATTCTTTCGCAGATTTTCTTCCATTTCAGCGAAGTGAAAAATTTAAAAGACTTAGTTCTCGGTGATGACGTCGAATTTAGCATTCAAACTCGAAACGTAAATTATGATTAATATTTAACATGATTTATTTTGTAGTTACTTTGTTTGTTTATAGGGTAAAGAAGTCGCCGTTAACGTTACGCGTCTTCCTGAAGGAACCGTGGTTTTTGAAGACGTGAGTGACGTTAGGCTTAAAGGGCAGGTGATTAGGGTTATTGAAAAGAATCAAGCGAGACATCAGAGTGATCCATTTCCTGGCCGGATTCGATATCAAGTTGACGATAAGTAAGTACAGTTGTATTTTTGGGATAAATGTCTGTGATAATCTTGCGTTAAGAAAACGTAGTTAATTCTGATGAATTTTTTACAAGTTTTATTTCGGAATTGAACAAAATTTTTATAACATTTGCTGCGTGTTAATAAGATTTACAATCTTATCAAAATTTCCTCGCGTTGGTAGCTATTTTCATTTTTTACAGCAAAATTTTCCAAATTTTTAATTTTTTAGCCAAATTACCGGTACAGTTTTTAATCAAAAGTTTCAAATTTTCTTCCAAAAATTTCTGCAGCAATGCAAAAATATTCACAAGTTAAACAATTCCAAAACAAAGTATTTAAATTTTTCACCTTTGTTTTTTCCAGCGAAGTCGAACTCCCATTTGGCGACAAAGACCAACACGGTGACTTCACTCTCCAACCAGGCGACGTCATCGAGTTCAACATCGCTACAGACCGTCGCGACCACCTCCAACACGCCACCAACATCACCCTTTCTCCAGACACATTTCTCACCACCGAAGAACCTCGAGAACGAGGCATTGTCGCCGCCGTCAAAGACGGCTTCGGCTTCATCAAATGCGTCAACCGAGATGCCCGGATGTTCTTCCACTTTAGTGAAATCCTCGACGTTAACCGAGAGGTCAAAGTTCAAGACGAAGTTGAATTCACCGTTGTTCAAGACGCCACCACGCCTAATCGTCACAACGCGGTGCGAATTTTGCATCTGTCGTCGGGGACGGTGAAGTTTGATTCGGTTTTGCAGGAACACGTGATGGGGGTTGTCGAAAGGGAGCCTGGGAGTCAGTGGAATCGAAGTCCGAGTAAGACGGATAATAACGGAGTGAAGAATAATAAAATGATGGAACCTGGAAGTATTTTATATCGATCAGAAGACGGGGAAGAAGAGTCAATTGCTTTTTATGTCAAGGATTGCGATATTAGAAATGTGCCGAAAGCTGGGGATAAAGTAAGATTTTGATTTAATTTTTTAATTATTTTCAAATTTTCAGTTTATTTATTTAATATATTTAAATTTTAAACTTCTTTTAAACAAAAAAATTTCCAATGACAATTATTTTAATCATAATTTCTGATTTTTTTTCTTTGTAGGTTGAATTCAGCGTGAGCGAGTCAAAACGAACCAACCAAAAATTAGCGGTTGATATTCGGGTTATTAACCGCAATGTGAAAAACGGGTTTAAATATTCGTATCACGGGTTTATCGCTGCTTTAAAAGATGGATTCGGATTTATCGAAACTGCGGAACACGATCGAGAAGTCTTCTTCCATTTTAGGTAAAAAAAAAAACTCTTTCGCTCATTTTTCGAACATTTTTGCAAATAATTTTCTACATTTTTCCAGCGTTTACAATGGCGACCCGGCTCTCCTAGAATTAGGCTGGGAAGTCGAGTATGGATTATCCCAAAAAGGAAGTAAACAAAGTGCGGAATGCGTTCGAAAACTTCCAAAAGGCACCATTCAAACTGAAGACGTGAAGCCCGACATCTTAGAAGGCATAGTTTTACGTCCAGTGCGATGTTTTAATCCAGAGCAAGACGAGTATTCAGGGTTAATCCAGTTGGGGAGTGAGGAAAAGGAGGATGAGCTGGTGTATAAATTTGGAATTACGAGTTTAGCGGAGAAGCGAGAGTTTGTGCAAAAGGGTGATGTGGTGCAGTTTCAAATCGGGATGATGAAGAGTGTTGGGGGTGAGGAAAGAGCGGTGAATGTGAAGCCGATGAGAAAGAAAATGCACGCGACTGTTGAAGCGATTAAAGGACAGGTGGGATTTGAAATTTGAACTTTAGACTAGTTATTTTAAACTTTTCCTGTTTTTATAGTTCGGTTTTCTGTCGTATGAGGTTGAAGAAGGGAAGAAACTCTTTTTCCACGTTTCTGAAGTGCGAGATAACGTGACTTTGCAACCGGGAGATCAAGTCGAGTTTGTTATTGTTCAAAAACAAAGAAATGGAAAAGTGTCTGCTTGTAATGTCGTCAAAGTGAAGTAAGTACAAGTATAAAACATTCAGAAATAATGCTTTCTAATTTCAACATACATTTTTTTTAGTGAAATTCCTCGTCCAGAACGCTTGATCAGTCGTTTACGAACCGTCTCATGCGACGACGCCGGTCCTCGAATGACGTTGATGCGACAACCTCGCGGCCCCGATGGAACTGACGGGTTTAAAACTGTTCGAGAACTGCACGAGCCCGGACAGGTTGTTGTGTGAAAAAAGAAAAAAAAATAACAAATGAGAGACAAGAAAATAACAAAACAAAAAATTACCAAAAAAAAATACAACACAAAAATAAAATTCATCTCACAACAATTTTACAACCAACAACAGTTGAATACTACCTATTACTACTACTACTACTACTACTACTACTACTACTACTACTACTACTATTATAAGTATAAGGAATTAAGATATTAAGAAGGAAAAAAAATTGAAAACTTGAAAAATAGAGGGAAAAAAAACCTAAAAAAATCTTAAAAAACAAGAAAAAAATTTAAAAAAAAATTAAAATAAACAGTAAAAAATACACTTTTTGTAACCCGTTGTTCGCTTCTAATCGGTCCACGAGGAATTATTATTATTATTATATTTAAAAAGTTATTTTTTTCTTTCATTTAGTTTGATTTTATGGTGGATCCCCGCACAATGTAGAGTTTAGAAACATGAATTTCTGTTTAGCGTGATTTAGCCGAAATTCTGATTCGTAATGTTTGCTAATTAGCATTGAGTGCCAAAGAATTTATCCAACGGTATTTTAAAATAATATTACTAATATAATATTATTAGAAATAAGTTGAGATATGGGAAATAGAAGGTGACAATTTCCACAAATTTCCAAAAAAAATCATGAATTTGGAGTGAATTATGATGAAATGAGTAAATTCGGATAGAAAAATAATGTAATTTGTATATAGTTTATTTGAGAACAATTTAAATTTAAGAAAATTTTTGAGAAATTGTTAAATTCAGGAATTATGTTTGTTTGCAGGATATCTCAGGTTCAGTTGTAAAGATTCAAGACATCCTTAAAAATATTTTAAAAAATTGGCATTCTGTAACGAGTGTTAGACTATTAGACGTGGCTCAACCTTTGGCCTCAATATTTAATATTCTATCTAAACGAAACAAATAAACCATTTAACACTTACTAAATGCAGTTCAATAAATCATAGAAACTCTTACGAAGAGTAACTTCGTAATGCGCAATGGGTTCGTTGTGCGAAGATTCCACCATATTTTCACCTTTTAACTTGTTGTTAAATAACTATCTGTATATAATTTAGACATACTTTAATTCTCATTTTTTATTTTTTTCTGTTTCTATTTTTTTTCTTTGCTTGCACGCAGAGAAAATATATGAGTCACGAGTTGTACCGTGATTGGCGGAAACAAAATCAACAGTGGGAACACGTGGCACATCCTTCCCACCCGAAACTATCCCTGCTTGGTCTGTCTGCTTCTGCTCACAATTTTCGACCGAAACCTGTAACTCGCTCGCTGTCCTGTTCCTTCGTCCTTCGCTGATCCTTGGCTTTTGACCACTGCCTTTTTTGTTTTGTTTTGTTTTGTTTGGTTACATTTTTTGCTGCTCGACTCACAAAGTTTTTATTTGGGTCCTTTTAAAAAAATTATTTTCTTTTTCCGGTTTTCTTCTGCTTCTGCTTCTTCCGAACATCAATAATCCATAAAAAGTAAGCATGAATGATGAATTGATTGATTGGTTGATTGATTTTATTTTACTTTTAGTTTGGTTTTTGAAAACGTATCGTAAGTTTATTAGTTAAAATTATGTTAAGAACGAGTAAGGTTAAACAAAGCTAAGAATAAGGCGAAAATTGTAAGAAAAGTTTTTTTTTTCTTTTTCTTTTAAAGAGAGGTGTTGGGATTAAAATGTGATTAGAAAACAAAAAAATTATTTTTTTTAGTGTGAAGTATTTGAAAAGTTCGTCTATTTGGTAAAAATATTGAGTTTTAGTAAGTTTTAACGATTCTTATATAATCAATGACGTAATTTGGATATTAATTAAATTGACGAAACTTTCAAATATTTAGCCTATCAAAACAAACTAAAAATAAGTAAAAGGAAAATTGTGCCAATTTTAAGTTTGTTCCCAATTATCACGAATTATGCTTTTTAATTTTCAATATCTAAAATTTAAAACTGGTGAAATGTTTTGGAAACAAAAATTAGAAAATTTAAAATCGAAAGGTTTTTCTTACTATTTTACGCCAATGCCAATGCCAAATACAAAAATAATAATAAATTTGAATTAGCCCTTTGTCTTAAACCAAGGTTTTACAAATATCAATTTTAAAAAATTAAAAACAAGTTTAAAAAAATCGTCGTAGTTCTGAACCTACTGAATTGAATTTTAAAAATTTATTGAAAAATCGATGAAAAATAAAATGGAGTATTTAACATTTATTAATAAACTTCGGGGGCACGTGCCTAGCTGCATAGATTTTTTAAGTTTTATGGAGAATTAATAAAATTAATGTAATTCGAAGCCTTGTTGCGTGCCTTGATACAATGCAATTTGAGTCGGATGAAAAATTTTTAATTTTTATTTTTATTTTTATTTTTACCAATTTAAATTACGATATAATATATTAAAATTTGTATATTTACTCTGGCATGAAAGGGTTAATTTGGAAGTGCCTATTGATTTTTTCAATTCTTTATAAATAAAGTACTATAATTTTTAAAAAAAATTACAAAAAAAAAATTGGGGTTTTAGAAATTATTTGAAATAGATAATTAAATAAATAAAAAGTATGCAGCTACGGCATGTGAAATGAAATAATTCAATTTTTTCAATTTTTGTTTTAGACTATATAATTTTATCTTGAAACAAAAAAATTAAAATAGAAAACTTTTTGAAAAAAAAAATTAAAATAGAAAACGTTTTGAAAAAAAAAATTAAAGATTTTTTTTAATAAAAATTATTAAGTAATTAATTTTTATGAGTAGAATTTATAATAGTAATGATAAATTGATACTTTTAACCATTTAACCAGTTGCAGTAATTTTAATTTAATCTTAAACAACAAAATTGTTGATTATATTCAATTTTGTATTGTCAAAAACCAATGTGGCGAATTTGGTGCAAACAAATTTGGATGAAATGAACATTTTTTTACCACTATTTGTCATTTTTCTGTGCTGCGTTAATTGATTTTTGCTTATTTTTGAATATTTCAGCTTATTTTTCTCTATCCAACTATTTTTCAAGTGAATCAGCACCAAAAAAAATTGTTTTCTTTTTAGTTTTTTTTTTAATCTGTAAAGACAAAAGTGAAAAAAATTTGTGATCATGTTTTCGATTTGGTAGTAATGATATATAATTTGTGATTGTACCAAAAAAAAAAGAATTTTAACATCCAAACACACCGAAAAAAAAAACAAAATGGAAACTCGAAAAGAAACTTTTTGTTTTGTAATCCCCTTCCTCCATTTTTAGTTTAATTTTTTATTTCGAAATGACATCATTATTTCTCGGGCTACAAATCTTAAATATTGATTTTTAGTGACAGTTTTATTAATGGAAAACTACGAAAAAAATATTAAAAAATATTTTGAAACGTGCAAAAATAATTTCAGTTTGGATTGATTATTTTATTTAGATTTACACGTGCAACAAAAATTCACAAAAAAATCAAGAGTTTTCACACGTAACTTACGTATACTGTACTAAATTTTGAACTAGCTTAAGTAGCTTGCATTGAACGTTAAACATTACTCCCTCTGTTGCGAAAAAAGTGCTACATTGCCGTTTTTTGCAGTATTCTTGACCGCAATTAATAATTCTTCGCGTTGTTAATGTCTAATGTTGAAATGCTACCAAACGGTTATTGCGTTTAATTTTTTTGTTATATATAAATTTTAGCTGACAGACATCAACAATTAAAAAAACACGTTTTCAGTAACAAATTTTTTGATCGGAAGTAGCACTTTTTTCGGAACGGAGGGAGTAATAATTAAATGATGATTTTTAATGGACATGTGAGCACTGTTCTAACTTGGGCTCAACTTATACTTAATTTTCGAAGTTTATTCTACACAGAAAATAAACGACGCATCCTTTACGTTTAAAACGCACGTCGCTACTCCTTTATTTCCTCTCTTTCTCATACAACTCTGGCGGTGTAGTATTACAAAAACTCAAATAAAAACGCTAACACTCTGCTATTGACCTTAAAACTGACCTCAGTTTTTAACGTTAATTAAATTTAAAATAAAACACATTGAAATTCTTATTCATCACCACTGGATTTTCTGTGAAGCGGTTTCTAAACACTCCTAATCCCACGTTAACTGTCTTATGTTCCACCATCTTGGGAATTGGCGATCGGCTGAAGGCATCCATTTGCGCGACTGTTACTTCAAGTCGCTGCTTCACTTGACAGCAGTCACCCTCAACTAGCAATTCTTGTTTTCTTGCATTGACCTCGGTCATAACTTGGTTTTCCAATTGAACATCTTGGATTGGGGTAAGAACTTTTTCTTGGATGAATGTCAAATCCAGCTTACTTCCCTGACCAACAATTACTTGGAGATCTGCTTCAACCTTGTTGTCTCGATTTGTTGGTTGAAACACTTGCTCTACTTGTATATCAACAACCACTTCATCCAACTGCAGGGTCTCATCTGGGTAGTTCTCTTGCTTCTCGATGAAGACTGATCCACATTCGTTTGTGTCCTGGGTTGTGATATCCGTCGCCACTGTTCAGCTTTTTTCAGAGGCCGGATGTAGGCTTCACGGAACGCCGCTTCCCACACCAGCCACGCTCTACTCTTACTCCCCGTAGACTTCTGCCAATTTTTGGTGGTGCCAGACGTCTTCATCTTAGCGATGGCTAATTTATCTTCTTTGCTCCATCAACTGAGGTGAGCCATTTGCGTAAACTCTTCAAGCCACTCAGTGCTTGTGATGTCGTCCTCGGAGCCATGAAATTGAGACAATGACGCTGATGTGTCTGGCTTAACATATATGCCTGGGGCTAGAGGTAGATTTTGGGCAATAACCGTTACAGGTGTGACATCAGCTGATCGGTCTTGAAGCAACCTTGCCAGCATAGCTGTTTTTTGCACCACTTGTTCTGCTAACAACTTAAATGGATCCAGTGGAGGAGGAACATAATTGTATCTCAATGTCTCTTTAGCATTTGGACTCTCATGAAACTTATCATCACTAAAGATTTTCTGTTTTGTTCCAGTTCTTAAACTATCACTTAATTCTTCATTGTCTTTATCTTTGTCTTTAAAATCAATCACAAAATGGCGTGAAGTGACCATAATAACACTAACGTTAACATATTTAACGAAATTCAAGATGGCGTCTGTTGGTTTTTGTGTTATTAGTTTGCAGCGATTACACTCCTTTTATTGCTTTTGTTTGTTGTTTATTGCCTTGAATGTTTTTGTATTAAGTG
>JAQIWS010000710.1:0-16888 GCA_034696085.1 Stigmatogaster subterranea | reverse complement strand
CAGTTTTATAGTAGGATAATTGATATGCAAACGGAATTTTTAATTGTTTTTAATTTTCAGTTGTTTGTTTTAATTTTCTGGTTGGTAATTGTGATACAGCTAAATTTAGTACGTAGTAGAAATTGTAGAAGTTTGAATTTTTTCAAAGTAAAAACTAGAAAAATAATTATTTAACAATTTACAACAAACTTAAAATCATTCTAATTTTCAAGTGATTAGTTTGGTTAGAGCTGATGTTAATAATTATAACACAATTTTATAAATCCGTGCTTGATTCTTAATCATTTTCGCTACCGTAATTAATTTTCAATTTGAAATGATCTTTATGTTGCGTAAACTACACAAATATTTATCATAATCATAAGTAAAGTTACAACTGATGTGGTAGTTTGAACAGATGTTGAATATTTAACCACAATTTGTTAAATGCGTTTGCAATTTATCAATGGGAAGGATTAAGTCACCCACTTGTGAATTTATTTATGCTACCGTAAACGCAAATTTAAATTGTATAGTATGCTGAAATGTGTGTGTAGGAATCAGTATTTTAAACGAAACATTCATGTACTATTGCAGATTGTTTCATAAGGACATTTTTAATATTTGGTATTGAAATTTTAATGTTAATGGCCGTTTTATGCAAAATGTGGATGAATATTTTTTTAAATCCTAATCTTCCCATTTTGTCTAATCGCTTGCTTATTGAAGTCACTGAGAATTCCTAGTTGTGGAAATTTTTGGCTTACATTTTGATGGTACAGTGTGAGCTAAACACCAAAATTTCATACTGTTAAAAGCGCATGTTCGAAATTTGTGTCTATTAACTCGTTGAAAAAGTATTCCGTTCGTAGGGAGGCGTTGTATTATTTGCCAACTACTTGACATTTATGTATTGCTATTACTACAAATTTTGCGACGTTTGTGCCGCGCATGATCTGTAATATTGGTTTAATCCTCTTGCTGTGAAAAGTAACGAAATATTTGCTTTTTATGATGGTATTGTCACAGATTAAATAACTTTTTAATGTGTGACTATTTTATTTTCCAACTTAGTAATTTTCGTTTGTAATTCTGAAAACTTCCTTCATGCTAGAATTCTTGGCGGAAAATTTTGTTCTACTAAAATAATTTAACCACTAACTGTAAAAAGTTTTAAATTATTTATTAAATTTTTTTAACACTCGTCGCATGCAGCCAAAATGTTATAATATTACAATTGATGTCAACATCCATTACTTTAAGTGTAACCTTTTACTACTGTAAACATCATGACGGCAATATACTGTACATGGTGTATATTTCCATCAAGATGATGATTTTGTTATTGTTTTTACCAAATGTACTTCCCTTGTAATGACTAGCTGTTATTATGTACCTACTTATATTTAATTGTAAAATATTTAGTATTATGTATTATTTTTGGTAGAAAATTTTAAGTTCTAGCATAACTTTTACATATAATTCCATTGTATAACACCGTGGTGAGTTAGAAATATCAAAATATACATGATGCTGATTGTTTTTACCATTTGTAATTCCCTGGCAATGGCTGGTATTATACTTACTTTTGAAAAAACCACATCATTGGAATGTAAAATTCTTGCACATTATCTTCCGACTTCAAAATACCTGTATAAATAATTGCACATGGGATATTTAATTTATCACATTCAGATTATCTTTCAAGTATTGTGAGGTTTGTGTATAATCATCCGCCACGCAGTGCAAGTAGTCTGTAAATATTTTCGTTCGTGCCAAAGATAGAATTTTAAGAAGAATTATTACTTCACACAGTTTGAAAATATTTATACACAATTTATAAATACGAATATACTTTCTCAGTTGTATTCGACAAATAATGTTAGAACACAGTTAAAAGAAACCACAATTTTTATTTAATTACAACTTTAAAAATTCATCCAATTAAAATCGCCTTCAGCGTGGACTTTTAACAGGTGACGTTTTGTCATTTCGACGAGGAGATTTTGATGGTGAACTACTCGAAGAAAGGCTGCTGCAACTAGAACTTATAGACGAGGATCGGCTCCCTCGATGACGTTCTGATGGCGACCCGTTTTTAATTTGTTGAGGACTCGGAACTAGAGTTTGTTTAGTTTCCCTGCGAGGACTTCTGGATGGAGACCGTTTAATTGTTCTACGAGGACTTCGACTGCGTGAGGGATTGTATCTGCGTGGACTGCGGCTTCTCGTGCGGGATCGGTAATCGCGTCGCCCATAGGGAGATAATTCACGCGATCTTGATCGTCTTGAAGCTCCACCACGGTTGACTCGTCGCGACCTACTTCGTGACAAGTCCACGAGGATTCGTCTTCCACACAGTTCTCTGCAAAAAAATAAGAATTGTTAGTATAAGCAAAATAACAAAAACATTAGACAAATTCAACAAGTGTACGAAAGTCAACTTACATTCCACTTAACGCGCGAACAGAATCTTCAGCATCGAGTGGATTTTCGAAATGGATGAAGGCAAATCCCGGTGGATTTCGCGCCACCCAAACATCTCTTAATGGTCCGAATTTTTCGAACGCCTCCTGGAGTTCTCGTTTCACGAATCTACTACCTAAATTACCGACGTAAACTTTACAATCCAAAGGAAGATCACGATAACGCGACATTGCGAAGAGTTTAAAATCCTAAATTAAGGTATGACGAAAGATGAAGTTTATTAACTGTGGACGAAATGGATCGTAATGACAAGATTATCACGAGAACGGCTTTTATATGATTGTAAATCACGACTATTGGCAAGCAAGTGTCGCAGTGTCTTCTGTAGTTTGTGATTTGCTGTAGTTTATAATGGTTACTGTAGCCGCTATATATGATGAGTATTTTAGCCGTCCAATTTTTTTATTTCCGGAGCAGTGGGCATATGATGCTTAAAAACTAATATCGTTTTGAAACAGAGATAAAATTTTTCTTACTGGTTACGCTTTCTAATTCATGTATTTCCACATTACCTGATTTTGAATCAACCACTTTGGATGAGGATACAGTAGTTGTAATATTCACAGTGGAAACTAAATATCAGTATCACGTTTATTGCCATTTGTTTTTCTCTAATTATGAAATTTTGGTAGGACAATGAAAAATATTCAAATTTTACTTGAAAACAAAATATTCGTGACTCTAATGACGTGAAAGTATTTTAAAGGACAATTTTAAGTCCTAGATAATTTTCATGTTTGCTGATGTTGAACTGCAATTTGTTAAGCCATTGCAATCTGTTACTTTAATCAGGTTTAAATCCGAATTTGTCAATGTTATAATGTTATATTGAAAAGAAAGCAACTTGAAAATTGAATATTTTTCGTTTGCAAATCAAAGTAAACAATGAGCATTTAATTTACTATTTTTGTCAATAGATAGCGGATGGTGTCAATTATTTTTACAAAGTGGAAATTCGATCTCGTGATTAGCACGTGAATCTTCTCCAGCTTTGAAAATGTCAGCACAAACAATTTGGACTAGCTTCGTGTAAGAATTTCAACACGTATATTCTCGATAATTTTTTTGAATTTATTTTACAAAGAACAATCTGTAATGTATGTACTTTGAGAGTATGCTTAACATGATTTAATAGAATGAAAACAAATTTTTTATTCTGTTAGATTTTTACTTGAAAACAAAATATTTGTGTGATTCTTTAATGATATGAAAATATTTTAAAAGACAATTTTATGTCAAAGAAACTTTTGATTTGCTGATGTTGAATATTTAAGTACAATTTGTTAATGCGGTGCAACCCCTTGCATTCTGGACATTAAATTCTTATTACCGTGTTCTTTAGACATAATTCTACGTGAAGATTTTATAATTGTTTTGTTGTGTAAATTTAATTTTATGACTTGTAAAATGTAATTTGTAAGAATGTATAGAAATCAATTTTGCTAAGTATTACACGAAAATTTAGAGAATTTTTGTACACTTTTCATCTATCGTGTACAATTGATGCAAATTGTTTTTTATCGACATGTCTAATATTTGTTATTATGTTAATTACTAACTTACACGAATTTGTAAACCGGATTTAATATTTTTTTTTAAAATTCTGAACGTGTCAGGATTTTCAGGATTTTCAGGATTTTCATTGTTGTAATTCTCTGTGAATACGTACACTCATGCCGTATTTCCGTACTGTACTTGGTTAGATTTTCAATTTTCAATTTTTGTTTCACTTATAAATTGTATAAATTGAAGGAGTTTGTTATATAGTAGAAATAAATTATTTGTTTGGTTAATTTTTACAATGTAAAAATTCAAAGTTAAAACTATTATAATTTGCAACTAATGTAACCAGTTTGATTAGACCTGATGGTGATATTAAGCACCAACTTATTGAATTCGTGTAAAACTCGTCGGTAATCCTCATATTATTCGCTAACAAACTTTCGTTTATTCACGCAATATATTCGCGGATTCATATTGTTCTTATAGTTTTTACAACTGCTGTAAGTTTGTTACTGTAAATTCTGTACGAAAAATGTTTGTATTCCCTGAGGCAACCTAATGAGTAGCTGTTCTTTTCGCAATTACTCGGCCACCATCATTCAGAAACAAGTCTTTAATTTTTACCAACAATAATACTGTAGATGCAACAATTTCGGTGAATCCATTACAGGTACGTGGTTATGTTGCATAATTCCGTACGCTTTTCCGTGGGAAGAATTATATTTCTTATTAAAGTTAAAAACCGAGAATTTTATTTTTACTGTAGAGTCTACAGTAAAACTAGGTCTGGGTAATAATTTTTGTGGTGGGTATTGAATTGTGGTGAGCTATAGTATTGCATATAAAATGGTAACTGTTTTTCCTTTAAATTACTTTATATAGAATTCAGTGTAACTGTCGGCGTTACCTACTGCAGTTTAATATTTTAATTTTGCTCGAGTACATTCTTAAAAGCAGATTTTAAAAGAAAAATATGCAATTTTACTTTTTGAAAAATGAATATTTTTCGTTTGTAAATCAAAGTGAAAAATTATTATTTACTTTAATATTTTTGTCAATAGACAGCCGTCAATCGCAATCATTTTAACAAGTGTGAAAATTTGACGGCGTGATTTGCGCGTGAGTTTTTGAAACTGTCGTAACGACTGTGAGCTTACGCGATAAACATGAGAAAATGTTAATTTTAGTTCGAACGTTCTCAAGAGCAAAGAAAATTTATTTAATAGCGAAAACAAATTTTTTTATTGTGGTAGGATTTTATTTGAAAAATTGATATTTGTTGATTGTTTTACGATATGAAAATATTCTAAGACAATTTTATGTCTTAATAATAAATTTTGAATATAAGTGCCGTAATCCAATTTTTCTGTTAGCAAATCGAAAAATACAATTTAAAACGAGATTTTTACACCGTTCGCACTTCGTACTTAGGTTATCACTTTATAAAGTGGTGAATCCGTTATTTCAACGTACAGTAGTTTTATGATGCACTTAGTCCGTACCACCTCATTTCAGTTTGCTCTTTAAGAAATTTAACATGTGCAACTGTGAAGTGAATGGGTTGTATTTTGTACAGTACTCAAATTTTTTAAAGGATGAGTACAAGAAAAGTTGGAATAACTTTGATGATCCAAAATAATAAAATCCGTTTCATGTACAGTACTTTACACTTGTAACTTCTCAAACGTTGTGTTTTTTTGGGGATATTTAATGGTACAAACCCCTCGTGAAATGAAATGTTAATTTGTCTACTAAATTTAATTTTCTCTAAATTTTACAGCGCTCGTAGAAACATTATGTAGAAATGTTTAAATTGTAATTTTGTAAGAGAAAAATTTGTAGTTCTCCAATTAGTCTACTGTAAATAGACTTTTAGGGTAATGTCTAAAATTCTAAATTTAACCATTTTTTCTGAATCATAACGAGTGGTAGATTTTAATTTTTGCTTCAAAGTTCAAAGTATAAAATTTGAGTTTTTAATGTACACCCAAAAGTTGGCTGTTATTCAAGTATTTGGTAATTTTGTTTGAAATTTAAAAAATACTGTACAGTAGTAGCAACAGAAGATGTTACACGTACGTATAGTCAGAAAATTACTAACTAACAAAATAATTAGAAAATATTTTATTAATTGGTGTACTCTTATTTTCGAGGTGCTTGTATTCCCATGTGATTAATTGAGATAAAATAACGCTTATTTATAATTTCTTTAGAGTAAATTCTATTGCAACGAGTATTTATAGAAATAATTAAATACTTTTTTGCCCATGATCTGAAACGAATACAATACTTATTCTACGACGACTATAATGTTAATTTTATATTTCTACTTTACATCTTTTTTTCCTGCAGTGAAACTAGGTCTGGGTAATTTAAATAGTGGATTTTAAATTAAGTTGAATTGCTTAAATTATTTTGTATAAAATACACTGTAGACCCGTTACTACGCGGGACCGCTTATAATGCGGTCAGGGCTTGGCTCCCGATTTTGTTTCACTATACAGGTCGGACACCCCTAATCCGGACTTCTGAAATCCGGAAACTTTCGAAATCCGGACGTTTTTTGCTTAACTAAATCAATTTTTTTTTCTCAATATTTAAAGAAATTACACATGCAACAGCAACTCATATATAATTTTTTGGTTTCTGTTGTTGTCTGAACTATAATTTTACTAAAAATGAGTACTACGGTAGATAATAATGCAATAGTTCAAGACAACGTCTACAATGACATTACTGAACGCTATATCTAAGTTCTTCATATTAAACTAATTCAACTTACTTTTAAAAAACACAAACAATTAAATAAATAAAGTTTATCAGAGTGTGTGTAATGCTCTTTTATCAGGTTATTTTATTAATCGAATTTTTTAACTGCCGAATAGAAAATGGATTCTAAAATCCGGAAAATTCTGAAATCTGGGACATGTCTGGTCGCGAGGATTCCGGATTAGGGGTGTCCGACCTGTATTTGTAAACACGGATAGACTCAAAAATTCATTGTAGCATGCATGTGCATTTTCACGTCTGTTGTGCTCACATGTGCACACTTGTGTTTCTGAGCATTTGTGCGCGCATTTGCGCTCTACTGCAAACATTTGTGCACGCGTTCTTGCATTTGACCAGACATTTGCGCAATTTATTGTTTAGTTCATCTGTTAGTAAAGCTAACCCACGTAGCGCGTATTTTATTTTGAGTCCAGCATAGTAAAAAAGTTAACGGATCCAAAAAACGAAAATTTTTGGAACTCGTTACAAAGCGGACTCACTTATAACGCGGACCAAAATGTTGGACCCCATTGATCGCGTTGTAACGGGTCTACAGTGTACAGTGTAATCTTTTACGCAGATTAATATGTAATTTACTATTTTTGTCAATAGATGGCGGAAAGTGCCAACTTAGATCGCGAGATTAGCACGTGATTCTTTGCCAAATTCGAAAATGCACGAACAGTCTGCACTTCGAGACTAGCTTAATATATGGATTTTAACACGAATTCGACACACGACGGTAATACGAGGGTAAGTTTAACACGATAAACGTTAATTTTAGTTCGAACGTGCAATGAAGCACGAAAAAGATCATTCCTTAGCCGTGCTGGTGGTCTCCGTAGTATGTGAATTATAGAATGAAAACAATTTTTTTATTCTACTAGTTCTGTTAGAATTTTATTTGCGAAAAAAAATTTGTTTTGATTCTTTAGTGATGTTAAAATGTTTTAAAAGACAATTCTGAAATTTTTCTTTGTGTTAAATATCTAGCTAGTTTGTTAACGTGTTTACAATCTGTCACTCCTGTAAAATCGGACGATTTTTGTAGTGTGATGTGGAGTTGTGCAGAAATCAATTTTTCGAAGTGTTTCACGAAATTTGGGGATTTTTTCTTTAATTTTCTTCGATCGTGTACACTTGCAAATTGTTTTCCATCGCCATTTCTAATATTTGGTATTGTAATTTTAATGTTAGTGACTTTCTTATATAGAATTTGGAAACTTATCCTGTAGTTATAAATCATCATCAACTACTCTTTAAAATTGTTCTTAATCAGTGTTGTTTTCAATGTTATAAAGTTATTAGATACAGTATTTCACAGGGTGTTTACGATTTTTGCGCATACTCAAGCACAATGAGTATTATCTTGTAACCGTACTAAGTAATTCAAACTGCAGAAAGATTATTATTTCGCTGCATGCATTAATGGAAATTGTTATCAAACAATTTTTCCCTTGTTATGTAGTGTAATTTTAATTTTACGAAGTTTGTTACGCAGAAATGGAAATAATCGATCAGCATTGCTTAAGTCTAAACCACTAAATTTTCTAGAATTTTTTTTATTTTGCAATTTATTTCGGAATTTAAATTGATTACTCAAAACTTTAAATACTTAAATATTTATTATTATTAAAAGCCAGATAAGTATCGTAATCAGAATAAATTCTGTAATTCCTAGGAAACATATCGTAAGCTGAACATATTTTTCCGATGCGTAGTCCCTAAAACTCAAAAGGTTTGTTAATTTAAATTACATTTGCAATTGCAATTTAGATATGTAGTGCCGTCTGTTAAAATATTTTAATTTTTAAATTACTCTTCAAAGTACTTTTTATTGCAACTAGTACGTTGAAGCAATTAAATACTTGTTCTGGAGAGAATTTTGTTACGGAAGCAATTAAAGAGCAAATATCACTATGATAAATTAAGTCAACTAATATTTGTTAATTAATTTATACTACCACATTTTTAGAGTGGAGATGGTTACTTATTCTCCCTAAAAACACTACAGTTTACTTCTACAATTTTAAGTTCCTTAACTTACCGTCAGTTGCAATGTGTATTTTAATGCGTGCATGAATCAGAGTTACACAAAATTTAGAAAATTTTTCTTTTATTTTCTTCGTTCGTGGACACTTAGTGTAAATTGTTTTCCACCGACATTTTTAATATTTGGTATTGTAATTTTAATGTTAATGGCCGTTTTGCGCAGAATTGGAAAATGTGATTGAATATTTTCTTAAATCCCAATCTTCCAATTTTGTCGAATTTACTTTATAAGTTTCTGAGGATTCCTAGCTGCGGATATTTTAGATGGCTTTCACTTTGTTGATGTGAGTAAGCATTTAAATTACAAACTGTTGAAAGCACACGGTCGAAATTTTAATAGTTGTAATTTAACTTGTTTAAAAAATATTCCGTTCATTCTGGAAGCGAATTATTATACTACTTGCCAACTAATTTACACTTTTTACTACTCCTTATTATTTAGCGCGTGGAGATTTTCTCCTGCTGTGAAAATTGACGAATTGTTAGTTCTTTTACGACGGTATTGTGGTACCTTAATTTTATTTTCTGATTTTGTGGATTTTTCTCTATAGTAAAACTAATTGTAGATTTGGGTAATTTTTGTTGTTGTTAAATATTTTGTTTTCTATGTGATTCTTTAATGATGTGAAAATTTCTATTTGCTTAAGTTAAATACTGTACAATTTGTTAACGCAGTTTACAATCCGTTCAACTCTGAACAAATTTTAATATGTATAAATTTAAACCTGTTTTGTTACATGCATTTAATTTATAAAGTTGTAAGATGTGCTTTGTAAGAGTATGTAGAAATCAATTTCTCGAAGTGCTACACGAAATTTGAGAATTGCAATTGTGAAAACAACTTTTGCGTGTAACCTGGATATTTTCGTTAAATTTTGTGACAACGGAGTCATCGCTTTTTAATTGATGAATCCATTGTTTCAACGCAGTTATGTTGACATTATCGACACGCTCATTGCATATTTTGCCGTTAATTTTTGTTAAAATTGGAGTATCTTGCAATTTTAAAGAAAAGGATTGTATTGATTATTAAAATGATCTGGGTAATTTTTATAGCGGGTGTTAAATTAAGCTATATAATATAATATAGGTAACAAAATGGTATAATTTGTTTAATCGTTTAAATTATACTATGTAGAATTTATTGTAACTGTCTCCGTCATTTAAGTTTTGATTTATAATTTTGCTCGAGTACATTCATAAGAGCAGATTTTAAAAGAAAAAAAACCAGTGTTACGTTTTGAAAAATGTTTTTCTTTTGGTCACCGTGAAAATCCGATCGCGAGATTGGCACGCGAGTTTTCAAAAATGTCGATCCCGACGTAAGGATTTCAACATAAATTCGGCGACTGTCGGTAATTTGTTTGAATTTAGTGCACAAAGAAATAATCTTCAGTGAAATACGAGTGTCTAACATGAAAAATGTGTGTTGATTTTAGTTCGAACAAGCTCGTCGAGAGCAAAGAAAATTTTAATTCAATGGAATGAAAACAAAATTTTTATTGTGCTAAAATTTTTTTTGAAAACGAAATATTTGTGTGATTGTTTTATGATGTGAAAATATTTAAAAAGACAATTTGATAATCTTTGAATATTTTGTAGTTAAAGAAATAGTCAAAATTGACGTCCACAACTGAAATTTAACGGGTGTGTTAAACTTTCGCTTGTGGATATTTAATTCGTTTAATTCGTTACAATTTGTATATTTAAGTTATGTGCGTGCTGCACACAAAATTCTGATATTTTCTCTTAATTTGTATACCGGTATTAGGTTAAATTATTTTATGTAGAATTCAGTGTAACCGTCATGGTGCATGCATTGTTTTAATTTTTAATTGCGCTTGAATGCATTCATAAGAGTATATTTTAAAAGAAAAAAAAGTAATTTTACTTTTTTGAGAAATGAATTCTTTTCGTTTGCAAATCAAAATGAAAAATTATATTTAATATTTTTGTCAATAGATTGCGGACAATCGCAACCATTTTAACAACAATGCGAAAATTCGTTCGCGTGATTGGCAAGTGATTTTTAACCTTATTCGAAAATGTCGGTCCAGTACGATCAGCATGGACTAATTTTAAGTCGAGTGTGCTCTTAAAAGGGAAAATTTTATTTAGTAGAATAAAATCTTTTTTATTCTATTAAAATTTTACTTGAAAACAAAATATTTTTGTGATTCTTTAATGATATGAAAATGTTTTGAAAAACACTTTTATATCGATAATTTTTTCATGAATGTTTAACTACATTTTGTTAATGCCATTTACAAACCGTTACCATGGCAGTATTCAGTTTTTCTGAACATTTTTCAGTTTTTAGGGAGGGACGTGGGAGCGTGTAATGTTATTTGTCTACTAAATTTAATCTTCACTAAAATTTTAACCCGTCGTTAAATTCTAGATAATCGTAGTATTTAATTTTTGGTATCTCTACCACGATTTTAAAAATTTAAATTACTGGTAATTTATTTAGTTTTAGTTGCAAAACATTATAAAATAATTCCAGTAATTTTTGTGCTTAATCTAAATTGATGATTGTAATAATTACCGGATCAAACTCTGTCTTACTGACTACAGACTGGTTATTTTTCACTCCGCTATTAAAATTTATTTGTATTTTGCCATTATTCAGCCCAAACGTTGTTAAAAGTTGGAGGAAAATGTTTAAATTTGTATTGTTCTTAAATGTTATCAAATTTGTATCAGTTGTTACATAGAATTGATCTAGTTTTTGGTCAGTAATGAAACAACTGTTTTAACTGATAAATATAAATTTTGTGTTTTTTCCCGACACTGTGAATTTTATTTGTAGGAGATTCCTTTTTTGCTATTTCTCCCATAAAGCGGTTTTCCAAATTTGTTAGATCTGTTAGTTATCGAAGTAATTTTGACATACAAGTACTGAAGTATACTTACAAAATGTGAATTACAAATGTGTGAATTATCGCTCATTTTTGTGAGCCATATTGTGTTTTGGTTGCTGCACTAACTTTAATCGATGATTGCTGAGAGAAGTTAAATTTTAATGCAAAAAATTAAGATTTCCATCGTAAACTTTTTAACGATTTTTTTCTATACTACTCCGTCAGAATTGTTCTTTCGATTAGTGTTACTTTTGCAATTGCAACTTAAATTCTTGGATATTTAGATGCTTAAAATCGGAAATGGTACGATTGAATTGTACTATTTCTATATTTTTAAATCAGAAGTATTGTACACAGAACGTATGAATTTCAGTTTATAACACCGTAACTTCAATTGGAAAAACTTCCTCACACTTTCCGGAAAATTTGCTCCCAAATGCTATTGCAGGGTTTATCGTAGCCGCGACCGATTTCCCAGAAATTTCGCATTGTTTCAAAACGCAAACAATACCAAACGTTTTGGTGTAATTGCTTAATAAACAATTTCGAGTTGCATGAATATTCTTAAATGTTGAGAACTTAATTTCCAATTATATTTTGTAAGCAATTTTCAAGTGCGATTTTAAAACTGGCATGTTTGTGTTGACATGTTGAGTACCGGCGGTAAAAAATTCGGTAGATACTGAAAGCTGTCACTGAGGATTCCGAGCTGTGGTTATTTCTAACGGGAAATAAAATTTTGTTGACTCGACTTTAAAATTACAAACAGTTAAAAGCATACGTTCGAAATTTTATTACCTATAATTTAACTTACTTAAAATTAAAAAAATATTCCGTTCTTCTTATATGCTTGATGTTGACACTACTGTATACAATTTGCCAACAAATTTACATTTATTCCGGAATGTTAATAGTTACTTATTATTTTTACAGCTTTTGTAGATATTTAATTCGTACAGTATAATGTCTGATGTTTGCAATGTGAATTAGTATTAGTTGTTTATTTTGTTCTCTTATGCAATTGTTATTAATGGAGAAAATGCAATAGCTACCATTAAAAACAATTTTCTTCAAAAGATGAGAATATTGTAGACCACATTGCGAAAAAGTCTTATACTGTAAAACAAGTTTTATTTTTTGAAATGTCGTCGTACCGTTGTTGTGGTTTTTCGAGTTGTTGTTTAATTTGTTTGCGTTACAATTTATGTAAAAATTAATTTTATTTTAATTCCCTCCGTTCCACTATGATAGTTGAGTATTGTATTTAATTTTTGAAATGTCATTCTAAAACTTAATTATTCCATTTTCACTTAACCCGTTTTAACAGGCGGTGCACTCGCAACATGCTAGAATGTCTTTACCATTGTGGTTCAATGTCCGTAAATGTCACTCAAAATCCCTTTACGCTCTCTAGACCCTCTCCTTTGCCACGCATCCGTCACATGTTTATGGATTCGGGGTTGTATACGCTGTTACGCGTCTGACAATCTCAATTCCGTTACAGTAGTTTCAAGTTTCACGAATTTTGTTATTGCTTATTCTTCGGTTGTTTTATAAATTCAGTTTCTTTTGGATTGGGTACCGCGATAAATTTATTCAGTAATTAAAAATATGTTCGCATTGCGTTTCGAATATTTGTTACTGGCTATTGTTTTTCACGGTAACTTAGCTGCTGGTAATAGCTTTTAGAGTTATTGGTTGTCTAATGAATATTTTTTCAACAGGTTTGTAATACTTGTCTTGGAGATTTTGGTAACCCGTTTTTAAGTCTTGTCTCTGTGCGCACATTTTATTACTTTATGGTTTGAAAATTGGAGAAACTGGTTGGAACGTATACTTACTGTATTTTAAATTAACGACACTGTAATAATTTCTGACAGTAAGTATGCATTCTGTACATACTTTATTGGTGATCAACACAAAAGTTGTCGCGTTTTTTGAAAATTAAAGTACAATTTTCTAATTTTTCAACTTGAAATATTTGCCGTTGGAAACTCCTCGTTTACGTGCTGCAATTTCTTAAGCCAGTCCAGTATGCAACGAACGCCAAGTCGTAGTATGATTTTTTGACATTGACGGTTGTTGTATAGTGACATTTACTACACTTTGCTAACCCCAAATCTGTAGAAATTATGAGGTAATTTTTACGAATTTTGTGTAGGGAGAAAATGTTCTGTAGGAATACATCAAAACCTGACAGTTAAATGGGTTAAATTTGTATAGAATTGTAAATTCATTTACTGTCGGTATAATGTTGTAAAAGTTAATTACAAATGAAAAATTAGATGAAATTAGGAGAATAAGTCGAAATCGTATGAATTATTGTTACCATATAGTTGTTACAATATTTCATTTTGTTTTCTCTCTCTAAAGTATGCAACAGGTACCTTGTATTTAGAAAAAAAAATTTTCTTAATAGAGATGAGACTTTTATCAGATCGTGGAGTCCACAATGTTCTCACACAATTTTTATTTTTGTAAATTCAATTTGTATTTTTCGAACTTTCCATATATTT
This sequence comes from Stigmatogaster subterranea, assembly GCA_034696085.1. Lineage (NCBI taxonomy): Eukaryota > Metazoa > Arthropoda > Chilopoda > Geophilomorpha > Himantariidae > Stigmatogaster > Stigmatogaster subterranea. The sequence goes on along the minus strand of JAQIWS010000710.1, from coordinate 2,718 downwards.
CTAATTCAATATTTTGCAATAACAAATTTTGCCGCTACCACTCGTCTCTTTTTTGCTACCGTACGTAGTAAGTGAATACGTTTTAGAATTTGCATACCTACAATAACTCCAACGTTAGAAATTGAATACGATGTTTGGTCAATACGTATGTGACAAACCAAGCAAATAGTTGAGTCGAGGATTTTGACTATTGTCATGTTCTTTTTTTTTATATTTTACACTCAACGAACAATTTGACAAATAAGAATACGTTGCTTGTAATACAATTTTTTAATTATCAAAAGTTGCAACCTTCAGAGCCATCTGAAGTTTTTGTTAAGATTATGGTGGAAGGTGTATTTTATCCTGATGAACGATTTAACAATGTTTAATATTGCAAATTACGAATTTTCAGAATCACATTTTTGAGAAATTAACGTTGTTTTTATTTAATTTCTGTAAGGTACTGCGTTTTCACTGCCAGAGAATGTAACTGCAATGGCAACGTCGAACCTTAAATCATTTTCTTCAAGGGATTTTTTGTGGTTATTGATGTTACTAATTTAACAACCCGTCGCGAACCGGAAAGTTCTTTTCCTCGATTGTAATAATGCTGAACAAAGGAGCTGTGATTGTTAAAACAAATTTTTTATTTTTGTGAGAACAGTCACATTGGTGAATCTACTGTTTCAGCGTGGTTAAGTTGCACATTGTCCATTCGCTTGTTACACGTTTTTGCTAATAATTTTTATTAAAACGTGCATTTTCGAAAGAATTTAAAAATCGAGAATTAGTTTTCTGCTGTAGAGTCTACAGTAAAACTAGGTCTGGGTAATTTATATGGTGGGTATTGAATGATACAGCACAAAAAATTGTAATTGTTTGTCTTTTAAATTATTTTATGTAGAATTCAGTGTAACCACATTGAAACGTAGTTTTGTTTTTAACTTTGCTCGAGTACATTAAAAGAAAAATAAGCAGTTTTGTATACAGAAAGTGAAAAATTACACTTTAAGTTGATATTTTTGTCAATGGATAACGGATAATCGCAATCATTTTTAAAAAATTTTGAAAATTTTATCGCGTGATTGGCGCGTGTGATTTTTTTGAAAATGTCTGTTCCTTATTCAAGACTAGTATTTTTGGAAATTGACAAATGTATTAGTTCACAAAAAAGAAAAAAAAATAATTTATTTACTAATGTGTTTATTTTCGAGATGTGAAACCATGTGGCATAGCTTGATATTCGGTAGCTGTATTTATTTATAGTAATTGAAGACTGCAATACAATTTTTGTTTATACAGTACCAATAATTTCATTAAGAGTAAATTTATTTCAACTTATATGTGTAGAAGGAATTTAAATATTTGTCCTAACGAGGATTTTATTACGATTGTCTGGATTCGAGGTTGTGAAATACAAGTAATTGATCCGCAAAAGTAATTATTTACTGGTTCTTCATCCTCTTGGTGGTAATTAATCATACTAATTAATTATACTGTAAGTAAGGGTATGAAGGTATGTTTTTCTCTTTATTTATATCTGTCTAATGTATTTTCGTGTCTTTCGTTATTTGTATACTGTATTGGTAAATTTAATTTTTCTGAAGTTGTAAAATGTGCATTAATACCGTACCGAATGCCGGCTTGAGTTCTTTGCACGAAATTAATTGCAAATTGTTTTTTTTCCAAAAAGACTACAAAAAAGAATAAAATCAGTTTATTTATTTTATAGTTGGATAGACTGTTTTGGAAAACTGTACCATGATTTTAAATTAATATACCTAGTTCTTGTTGAAAAAAATTACGGTATAAAGTAATTGATCTCGGTGGAAAAGCTGATGAAAATCAAAGTCTAAATTTGTGATTGAAATATGTACCAGATCAAACTCGATCTTAGGCCGATGTCGGACTGGTTATTTCTCACTCTATTACAAGTTAGTTGCTCCTTATATTTTACCATAACTCTGGCCAGACGTTGCTATAACTTGGAAGAAATATTTAAATTTGTATTATTCTTAGGTGCTATCAAATTTATATCAGTTGATATAGAATTGAACTATTTTTTGGTCAGTCAATGAAACAACTTTTTTGATCACGGTCTTACTGTAAATTTTGCTCTGTATTTTATTCATGTGCGATTTGTTTACTGTTATTTCTCTCGTAAATTTATTTCAAGTCCTCTAGTACATTTACCGTATTAAATTTTGTATTTTAAATAATTTCCATCCTTCAAACATAAAATTTCAAATTAACGTGTAAATTGTAATTAAATTTGTATTTACGTTAATTAATACTCATTTTTGTGATTCTTACTGAGTGCTGGTTATTGCTGCATTAACTTTAACCAATGATCTCGGCGGATGTTATTTTTAGTTGTTCTTTTAAGAATCCGTACGTCGAATCGTCGTGGTCGGAGTATTAAGCTGATAGTAATTTTTGATACCGTCAATATTAGTAACATTTCGGAGACGGGAGGGCTGTTTTGCCAGTATCACCGTGGCCAGTCCACTACTATTATTGCGATAATTTTTAAATGTATTATACTGTAGTTTATATATGGTATTAAATGTGTTAGTTTAGTTATGGCATAATCCTAAAAGAGGAAGTAGCGACACTCTGCCACGCCCACTTTTTCCAAGGGCTTAGAAAATATGCTATCCTGTTGTAAATACAGCTTTATTTGGTAATTCCAACACTGGAAATATTTATTAAGTGTTTAAATTACACATTAAGTGT
>JAQIWS010000709.1:0-16908 GCA_034696085.1 Stigmatogaster subterranea | reverse complement strand
TTTTAAAAAAAATTAATGGATCAAAATGTGCAAACCTGTATAATGCGGAAACCTGTCTATTCCGGAAGGTTCCATCGGTCCTGTGCGATTCCGGAATAGACAGGTTTCACTGTATTTAGTATATAAAATTAAGGACAAGTTCTGTATGTTTATTTCAAGACATAAATGAAACGTTGTTAAAACAATTATCAAAAACTTATTACCATAGCCAATGGAAGTGCTATGTTGTGTGCATAGGCAGTAATCGAATCGAAAGGATTAGGGTCAAATCGGAATTGGATCAAAGTTGTTGTTGCACGTCCGTATAAGTGGATCGAAGGAGAGTTGAATTGGTTCGAAAAGGTAATGAAACGAATCGGAATTGGCTCGAAGAAGAATTGGATCTGAGTGGAATTGGATCGGACCGGACTTGGATTAAATCGGATTTGAATCGAACCAGAATTGGATTGAGGGCCGATCTTTTCTATTATTCGCCCACTACTATATTTTGGTACACCAGTGAGATAAATGTCTCCCGTAATGGTTAGGTTAGGTTTGGTTAGATTACAGTTATTATTCTGATTGCAACTAAAACGTTTATTTAGCAGATTCTAATTGTAAAACACGATTTTGCGTGATTAACGAATTCCTCAGTTTAGGGTGGCGACACCATCGGGGAATCCATTAACTATGAAAAATCGTCTTTTATACAATTAGAATCTGGTAAATAAATAATTTGGGTGGGCAATTCGGTCAACAGTTGCCAAACAACAGGAAATAAAAAATGTTCTAAGCTTTTGAAATGGTGCATTTTCAACAATCGCTAAAAAATGACAATAAATTTTTTTCCCAACAGTGGTGCTTTTTTTTTGTTCCCCAAAAAGTGATTGTTCTAGTTTTGAAACGGCGTATACCTTACATACCTTATCAAAGAATTGTACTATTAGTTCTTTCTGCAACTGCATATCGTTGTGGAGTGTAAATTACTTTATGCTGATGTACAAGTGTAGTTATTTTCATCACTCATCACCTTCAACCAATAGGAATCATGAATCAACAAATTCCTTTACATCCAATCACAATCACCATTTTCTGTGGTTATTAAAGGGATCAAGTATATAATAGGTAAAACTCGCATTTTTAATTTTACCTCCTACGAACTCACCATGTTCCGCTTCGTTTACAACCTCTGTTTATTTATACTAGATGTAATTCAGTTACTATGGAACTCAGCAATCGCTACTTTACGCGCAATATTTTATTTCATCGTCAAACCACCGAAAAAGCCGCTCAATGGCGAAACAGTTCTAATAACTGGAGCTTCACGTGGCATTGGACGAGAATTAGCATTGGAATTCGCTAGAAGAGGAGCCTCAACTGTTTTGTTGGCTACTAATCGGGTAACATTTAATTTTTTAGATGAATCAATAATTTTTAAAGTCGAAATTGGTTTTTGTAACTCGACTTAAGTTTTGATTAAGTGGGTGTTGTTTGAGTTAGTTATGTAATGTTAGTAAATGGAGAATATGCATGAATATAATTTTTTTTATTGATTCATTGTAAAATAATTTTCTTCCTTCCTGATTAAATGATTCATCATAAAATAATTTTCTACCTCCCTGATTAAATAATCAAGTTAACAACAGTTAAGTTAAATAATCAAGACGAGAACTTTGTAACGGGGATTTTCGCTACAAATACAGTCGAGCACAGAATTCTCAAATTAATTTAATATTTTTTATATATTTGCAGGCTGGTTTAGAAGAAACAGCAAAATACGTGAAGAATGAAAATGGAAAAGTGGCGATTTATCAATGTGATATTTCTGATAAAGCAGCTGTTCAACAGACTGCGCAAAAAGTACCAATTGTTTTTCGTCTATTGTATAAATTTACAATAAGGAGTTTCAAAAATATGGCGATTGTCTGATTGGACGATTTTGTTTAAAATCACAATCTTCCTATTTTTTAGCCTTGACCACAGCTCGCTTGGTTTGGGGCGCTAGAACTGTTTTTACGTGAACATCTCACACCTATGACTATCTCGCCTAAAGTCAATACGAAACAAAATTTCTTAAGAATTTTTGATTTATGGATGTTATTTCAATTAATTATTGAATTTTGCGTGTCGTTTTGACAGTTTGGTCGTTTCACTGTCTGACATCCCAGGTGGAAAATCCCATAGAACCCATTAATTTTTCAATGAGTGATAATTGGGTAAATGGGTTTTCAACAATTGCAATGGGTATTCAAAAATTTCAATGGGTTTATTCCTAGGTAATGCCATGATTCCTCGGGAAATGCGGGTTTATTGGATTTTAAACCTACAACGCCATATTTTTAAATGGTTTATTGGTCTAGCCTTCTCTGCCAGTATTATTTCTGGCCATACTAACCCATAAACCCAATGCTCATAACACATTAAACATGTGAATACCCATTAAACCCACAGCTCGAATTCTATGGGTTTTTCTACCTGGTATGGCAAAATCGCTGGCACTACAACCATAAAAATGTGGTTTGAGATGATTGTCCATATTAGGGGTGTCCAACCCACGGCCCGCCAATAGTTTCCAAGAGTAAAAAAAAATTTTTTAAGGTAAATTACAAAAATTATTTTCTACTCTTTCCTACCGTCGTTGTAACAACGAAAGGTCATTTCAACGAAGGCACAAAAACTGCCAAAGCTTCTCGTAACGACAAATTGCGTCAGCGGCTGAAAACGTCTTTGCCGCTGCGGCTATAACATCCGACCCGCAAAATCCGCAATAACCCGCCATCCGACCCTTCGCCAAAAAAGGTTGGACACCCCTGGTCCACAATCAAGTTATCGTCTTCATTGATTGTTCACCTGAATGGTCATAAGAGGTCACGTGACCATTGGGTCACAATCATAATCGCCTTATTTTTGAAACCCCTTAATAACTATTTTAGTAGCTCAATATTTATTTTATTTCAAGATATGGGATGAGGTTGGAGCAATATCGATATTAGTCAACAACGCTGGAATTATGCCTAGTAAACCATTATTATCACAAAACCACGAACAGATTCAAAGAACTATGGAAGTGAACGTCATGGCTCACTTTTTGGTTTGTCTACTCAATAACAAAAAAATCAAACTACAATATAGCAATAATTTTAGATCAAATTTTTCAGACTATACACGAATTTCTACCCAAAATGATAGAAATGAGGCGTGGTCACATCGTGGCGATAGCATCAGCGGCAGGTCGACAAGGACAGCCCAATTTACTACCTTATTCGTGTGTTATTCGTTAAATAACTCCTGATAACTCTAATTAAGCTGAATCCATTTTAAATTTTCCGTTTAATTATAGTGCATCGAAGTACGCAGTTGCTGGATTAATGGAAGGTTTGACTGAAGAAATGCGTTATTATTATCCAGACTTAGATCTGCACTTTACAACTGTTTTTCCAATAATCGTCAATACTGGGTTGGTTAAGAATCCAAAAGTTAAGTATGTCGGATAAATATGTTACCACGGTGCTTTTTTACAAGTATTTCATTTTCGTTACTTTTAAGATATCCTTGGCTTACGCCCATCGTAGATCAAACCATTGCTGCTTCTAAAATTGTTGATGGAGTACAACGGAATCTTAATCACGTATATATTCCTAATTACATGGAACTTTTGTACAGGACTACGCAGTAAGTATACAGTCGTATAATAAGTAATCTATTAATTAACTAATAAGAATTACTTGCGGCATTCAATGTTCGATTGGTAATACAAAAGTAACCTATGAACAGTTGGAAATTTTCCTTACGTAAGGGTTGTTTCTTGGGTCGATAGTGAAAGTTAGAAAAATCATAAGTTGCATTTCTCATTTAACTGGTTATAGGCTGACAAGATATACATTTGTACACACCAACCATTCAGGAGTAGGAAAACCTTTTTAAAAATTGTTAGAAAAATTTGAAAATTATTGGTTTTGTCACAAAAGCTATGTTCCGTATTTGGGTCAAAACTTCAGCATTTTAGGTTAATTATTTTCCATAGTACAAAATAATGAAATTCAGCTTCTTAAAAACATATGGCAGATCTTGGGTTGGGCTTCTCTGTAAACCACAAATGCACTTCAGCTCTTGGCGCCACAAGTGTCTAAATTACTCGCTTCCTCCTGGATTATTTCAGATATATCGTGAAAACTCACGAAACCTACTGGATAATGATACAAACATTGCAAAAGCGCTTTTATCTGCCATCTTTTGATGTGTATACATTGTCAGCCTTATTGATTTCAAAGCGCATGCAGCCATTGAAGTATTAAAATAAGAAAATGATTAAGAATTTTATATTGTGTTGTAAAACACAATATTAAACATAGAGATTTTGTCACCTAGATATAAAGAGTGAGAAAAGTAATGTGATTTAATTTAATAATTATTAAAATTTTAATTTCCAAACATTTGACATTTTTTTTTTTTCAGTTTAATTCCACTCAAAGTTAAGCAACTAATAACTGACTTTGTCGACTGTCGTGTAAACCCTCAGGAATAGCAGATTTAAGAATATTTATATTTATTGAAAAAAAAATTAAAATCAGGTCGCGGTTTTTGTGAATAATTATCAAACTCAATAACTAACACATGCTATTGAAAAAAAAATTGTGGGTAATAATTTGTAGATAAAATAGTTTTTACTATATTTAATAATGATTAAATTAAATAAATTGTTAAAACGACTATCGTGTATCGTGTTAATCTTCGACAATTTCAAGAATCATCGTTGTTTATACTCACTGCAATGTTAACTTTGTTTGTGATAAATTATTTAATTTTCGGGTGTATTTAACACAAATTACACTATTGATATAAAACAATAAAAAAAATTTAATATCTCAGCAAAAAATTTGCAAAATATGTTCGTTATCATCGATTACATCTTCATCGCAATTAAAGACTGCTGCGTAACAAATTGAAAAATTTATCTGTACTCAAGATAGTGCAAAATTCACAACTGGCCTCGTACCCTTTCGATCAGTAGTCGACATACTAATTTTTCGGCCTGGTTGCCTACTTTTACTTTCGCAGGGTGAAAGTTATATTTAGATTAAACTAATAAAATAGATCACGCTCGCATTTATGCAACCAATACTTGAAAAACCTACTTACAATTAAAACTTACATTTTCGCACGTTTTAAACCAAAAAATTTTAATTTTAACAACAACAAATTTTCAAAAGTCGAATTTTACACTTTTAATTTGAAGAAATTCAGTCAAACATTTAATCAAAGTAAAATTGTAATAAAAGAAAACTGGAAATAAAAAGAATTTATAGGCTAAGGCAATGTAAATTAACATATTGCCTTCAAACCAGTTGGAAATAAAGGTACGTCAATTAAAGGAATTACATTTCGTATTCATGAAACTAGTTTTGTAATGTTGGTTGCGTTGCGATTGAAAAACTCTCTTATCAAAGAACTTTTTTACATTTATAACCCTTCAATTTAACTTTTTTTTAAATCTACACGCGAAAATAACATTAACTTCATTTACAAAAATAAAAATAACACAAAATAACAATTTTAATTAAAACTTAAGCAAAATTGTGCGAATCTTTTTATTTCACCTGACCTTAATCTTGTGTAATCTCTTGAATAAAACCGCAAAAATAAAAAAAAAACCAGTCAGGTTCTTCCCCCACAAACTCTTTTCACTCCTTCAATACCTTTTCAATCTATTTGCTACTTTTCACGTGTAAAAATTGTAAATTTGGTACCCAACACAGTTCCCACCACTTTGGGTAATTGGAGACATTTCCTTCTTCAAGGACAAAAACAAGTTTCTTCTTCTCGCACGACGCCACACTTTACTGAAAAGATTATATTTTAAGTAAAAATAAATTTAAAACCAAGAATAAAGGTTAAAAAATGAGATAAAACCGAGTTTTCTGCGTTTTCGCCGACTAAGCCTAACCACTTCATCGTCGTAATTAGCATTGACGTTCGTTATCTGCAGCGCGATAAGAAATGATATTCGTTGTTTTTCAAAAGATATTTCTCGTTTAGATTAGCCTACAAACTCCTAAAAAGAAATAAAAAATTGTTTACGTCTTAGAATTAATGACATAATTTTTATTTTTTTTAATGACGGTGACATTGAATAAAGTTTTATGATTTTATCACGAGGGGGCGCCACTGTTTGTGTGGAGCTAAAACCAGCGTGGATTAATATAACTGGTTTTGTGACGCAGCGTCGTCTAAGATTGGGTTTAGGTTTAGTGTGCTGGAAAGTCGTAAAATAGAAATAAAAAGGTTGTTATATTACGTCGTCGATTAAAATATTCTTGACATTAATCATCGATGCGTTAGTCATACCGAGGATTTAAATTGATGATAACTGTAAAGTGTTAAGGGTGGATTGGTTTATGGGAATGTTTATGTTATGATGTATATACATTTTTGTTATTGAAAGTGATGAGGTGTGTTTTGTAAGATAATTGTGGTAAGTTAAGTTAAAATATGCTGATTTGGAATTAAGTTTGAAAATTTGTGGTATTAGGGTGGTTTTTGATATTTTTTGAGAAAAAACATTTTGGGTAGAAAAATTTTAGCGTGAAAATTTGTTTGAAAATTTACAATTTTTTCTGGAAATGATTTCACACAGATTTTTTTTTTGTATTATTCGATAAATAAAAAATGTTTACGAAAAAATAATATCTTTCTGTAAAGTTTTTTTTTTAAATTACAACTTAAAAAATCACTTTTAATAATTTTTTTTAACAATTTATTATTTAAAAAAAAAAAAAAAAAAAAAAATTAAATTCCGCAAAATTTCTCAAAGAATCAAAAAAATTTCAATATTTTTAAAAACAACACCACAAAAAAAAAAACCAAAAATATTTACAAAATTTTAAACCCAATATAACTCAAAAAAAATTCACATAAAAATTTCATAAAAAAAAAAAAAAAAATTTAATTCACCCTCAACCTCCTTACAAAACTCCTTTAAAACCAAACTACCAACCATGCCTCACCTGTCTACACACAAACAAACCTCTCAAACTAAAAAAAAAAACATCAAAAAATAAAATCACCTCTTCTAATAATTTTTCCCTCGACAATTTCTTCACCTTAAGCCTCGTTCGTGTTACTCCATTACCATCCTTAATCCGGTTTTTCATTCCCCTTCGCAACCTAGGGGATAAAACTAAACTAAAATATCATCACGAGGGGACAGTAGCCTCTCTCCACCTGTCTGCGTTCACCAACCACCATCACGTGGGACAATTTACCCCATTACTAGGTCACGTTAGCCTGCGAGCAGCTCAGTCTAGTTCGAGCTCTGCTCACGGAATAATCTCGTCCTCCGCTTCGAGGATTTTAAAAATTTCAAGTTAATTTTTAAATATTGATTTGTAGATAGTATTTTAAGTTGAAAAGGGATTTTTACCAACGTGTTGTCGTGGATTTTGAAGGAAAAAGAAGAGGTGATGAACGCGAGAGTGAGACACGTGGTTCGAGGCGAGCGATGGTGGTTTGAGTTCGAGTTTGGATTTGCGCCGGAGGAACGATAAGTTTAGGTTTGGTTTTTTTAGAGGGTGACTCGAACGTTTTATTTATAGACATTTTTTTTGGAGTTTTTGGAGGTTTGTATTTGTGTTTTTGGTATAAGTGGATTTTTTTTGGGAATTGGAAAAAAAGATTTTTGTGTAGTTTGGAATTTTTTTTTGGTTTTTTAAAGTTATTTTTTAATTTTTGTTGTTGTTGTTTTTTTTAATTTTTTAAAATTTTAGTCACGATTATCTAATTTATTGGTATTTTACTTTGTCCCATTTTTTTTTTTTTTTTTAATGTTTTGGTTCTGATGTTTTTATCAATTTAGACTACGTTGATTTTATTTACCTTAAATCAATCAATTGTTCAAACATTTTTGTTTTTTAAAACTTTTTTCTTGTTTTTTTTTTTCCCAATTTTTGGTTAATTTTTCCTTTTTTTTGCCGAATTTTTCAATTTTGCTTTCTTAATTTTCCAAAATTTTTTTCTTAATTTTTCGAATTTTTTACTTAATTTTCCAAATTTTTTTGCTTAATTTTCCAAATTTTTAATTAATTTTCCAAGTTTTCATTATTTTTTCTCAAATTTCACTAAATTTTCCAAATTTTTAATTAATTTTTTCCAATTTTCAATATTTCCAATTTCCCCACCACCTCCAACACACTTTAAAACTCAAAACTCACACAATTATTTCTACATCAGTGGATACATCCCATGACTCTCCACCACCACCTCAACAATTCTTAATTCCACGAATATCTCGCCCTTCACTCCACATCAAAAGTGAATCGAGTGCAACTCGCAAATGACGACTAACTCTTAACTCCCAATCCAGCCTAAAAACAATCCGACGATGTCTACGATGGAAGAATGGCTGCTAGAGGACGTTGTCGAACTCGCCGACACGTGGTAGGATTTTATTCACTTATTTTTACTAACATTACACAAAAATATTTTTTGCGGGATTAATATTTACCAGTGTTACGAAAAATGTCGAAGATCACGCGCGTTATCTAATCGAGTGTAACGTACTTGGTGTAATGTGTTTATGTTAAATAAATAATAATGTCAACCGGAATAATTTTTAAAAAATAATTTTTAATTTTTAATATTTATTTAAAAAAATCAAAATGGCGGGTATGTAGGTTAGATTTGATAAAAATTTTTGATAAAAAGATTTTTTTGTTGATTTGAGAACATAATAAAAATGTCAACCACAAAAATTCAAGATATTTGAAAAATTAAAATTTGCATTTTTTGGGTTTTTTTATGAAGAAAAAGGCAAGAAAAAAAAAATGGACAGGTTTGAAAAAATTTTTGTGGAAAAAAGTAGAGCGAGTTTTTGGTTTGGTGTATTGAAAAGTGACGTAATTCGAAAGGATTAGAGAAGTTTTGGAGTTGGAAAAAGTTAAATCGAAATGTAAATGACACAGAGAAAATTATTACTGAATAATTTATTGTAAGTGAATTGGTCTTAAAAATCGATGTCAAGTGTGAAATGTTAGTTTTTTTTATGGGAGTTTGTTAAATGAAGTTGGAAATGAGTTTAAATAATTTTGCAAATATTTTTTTGAGTAAATTTGACAATTCGCGGAAAAATTGTAGAAGAGGCATGACGGTTTAAAAAATAAAAAGTGTCGCAGGAAAATGTGTCGGGGGAGGTAACTTCAAAAAAAAAAAAAATTGTGGTGTAGAATAATAGGAGGGAAAAAAACTACAAAAAAATATTAGTATTGAGGAAAAAAGGTTTTTTCGTCAGTAGTAAAATTTTTTTATGGATCAAAACAGCTTCAAAATAATTTTTTAAGTACGGAGACATTAAAATTCCAAAATAATTTCCAAATTTGCAACCTGAAAGTTATTCACGTAAAAAGTTGTAAACGAGTCAGAAGAAAAAAGACAAAAAGTGGCAAAAATAGCAAAAAGATTAGTACTAAAAAGTGGCAAAATTTTTTTTGGAAAAAAATGCGCAAATAAATTGGCAAAAAATGCCAAAAAATTGAAAAAATTGCAAAAAACCGCGCAAAAAAAATTAAAAAAAATTGAAAAAAAAATTCTCAAAAAGATTGCAAAATCCAAAAGACAATTCACAAAAATGATATCATCAAAAATCCCCCCCCCAAAAAAACAGTGAAAAAATTTTAAAAAAATTCACAAAAAAACAATAATACCCCGAAAAATCCACAATCTTAAAAAAAACTCCAAACTATTGATACATTTTTCCCAACAAAAAAAAAGCTACCAAAAATTCCAAAACTATCCAAATAAAACTATCCAAAAAACTTAAAAACCTCAACCACCTGTTAAACCCTTAGAAAAAAACTAACTAAACACCGCCATTTAATTTCTTGATTGACATATGGTACCTTTACAATACATCTTTACCTAACCTTGATATTTTATTTCTTTCCAACAATGTCCTTCAACTCAAAATTACTCTCATATAAAATAAAATAAAACCAAATGTAATAAGACATTTATCTTAGCTTTAGGCTTATCTCTGGCAGCAGGTCAGTAGAGAGCAATGGACCTTGTCATTCGTGTTTGTAACATTGTTTATCTACAGGTTGGCATTGTATGGAATTTGGTAAATGATGGAAATGGAGACAACCTTGACGGCCATACTGGTTTTTATTTTAAATATTACATGATGGTTTTTATTTTTTGGATTTTTTGGTGAGTTATTGTATGGTGTTAATTGAGTGCTGAATTGTAGATTCAAGGTTTTTGACTCGTGATTGAAAATTTTAATTTGGTTTAATCAAAATGTTTCTGGAAATGATTGGAAGGCTTCTTAGTGAGAATTTTGTTTTTTTTTGCTGTCTTTACGTATTTAGAATTTGCTTTTAATGTAGTGGTTTTAATTTTTGCAGTGTTGGTGACTTGGGAGAATTTTTTTAAGGTTTTAGGATTTTTTTTTTTTGTTTTTTTTTTTGTTGTACAAGTAAATGAGTTGTTGCGGGTCTGGAAGTTTTACAAAGTGTATTTTGATTGATATAAAAAAATTTACGATTTTTGTGCTGTGTTTGCGATTTTAAGGCAATTTTTATGGTTTTTTTTTTTGGTTTTTTTTGTAAATTTTTGCAGTTTTTCAGAAATTTTTGTGCAAATTTTTTTCAAGTTTTAGTCACCTTTTTTTGCGAATTTTCACAAAATTCTTTTGCGGTTCTTTTGTAAATTTTTTTGCCATTTGTCATTTGTCAGTTGTTACGAGTCAGGAGAAAAAAGACAAAAAGTGGCAAAAATCGCAAAAAAAATAGTGCTGAAAAGTGGCAAAATTTTTTTTGCGAATTTAATTTTTTCCAATTTTCCCAGTTTTACCGACTTTCTACACTGTGTTAAATGATTACCTGTGAACTATTTCTCAATTTCTTCCAGTTTTTGCGATTCTTTTACATCAAAGTAATTTCACAACTTTTTACGAATTTTTATTTGGGGATTTCAAAATTTATTCTCAGATTTAAATTATTACTTTTAAACCTTTTTCTGCAATATTTTTGCAATATTCTCCAGCACATTTTACCAACATTTTCCCCACAACTCTTTCACCGTTTCCCCAACTTTTTTTCTCCTCCAAATTTTTTTTTCAATTATTCCAACTTTCCTAAAAAAAACACTTAATCAAAACAAGCAAAAAACTCAACACCCAAAAAAAAAAACCAAACTCCAAATTTTCCACAATCCCAAAAATTTCCCCACTCCCAAAAAACACTCCAAAAATCACTTATTTAAAATAAATTCTAACTTGATATTTTTTTCTCAATGACTACAAACTCTGCCGGAATTGAGGTCAGGCACGCAGCCAAACGCATTTGACGTTGTGACGCAATGTCTTCTTACCACAAAATGTCCTCAAGAACTTTTTCCAATTTGGCGTCTCTTGTGTACCGAGAATAATGGCAGCGCATTCAGTGCGGAATTAGTGTCAAACTCGCATAAAGAACGCACGCAGCTGCAAAAACGACGGTGCAACGACTCAAAGAAAAAAGTTAAATAAATATCAAGTTAAATAGAATTAAATAAAATAAATTGTTTACGACATTCCTAAGAGATGACGTAATTTTTTTTGAGTTTGTTTGAGATTTGATGTTTTGTAGGGTAAGTGGATTTTTGGAGATTATTTGGTTGATGGGTTTGGGATGAAGATTTGGATTTAAATTTGATGTTGGTTGTGTGATTTTTTGTGAAATTTATTTTAGTAAGTTTTGTTTTAAAAATCAGTGGAATTTAAATAAATTTGGTGAAATTTGCCATATTTTATTAAATTTCACGGATTTTTTTTTTAACATTGAATTGTGTTAAATTTATAAGTTTTACATTAAATTTTGTTAAACTTAATTTAATTGAAAACTTTCTGGCATTAAATTTTGTTAAATTTTACTAAAATTAATTCAATTTTTAAAATTTTGACATTAAATTTCATTAAATTCCAACTAATTATCAATTTTTTACATTAAATTTTACTTAAATTCTTCAAATCAAATTTAAAGTAAAAAATTAATTCTTCATTTTTTTATATCAAATTTCATTCAATTCTCAATATTTACACTAAATTTCATTAAATTCTCACTTTTTTACATCAAATTTTATTAAATTGCATTTAATTCCCAATCTTTTACATCACTAAATTTCATTAAATTTCACTTAATTTTCATTTATTTCACACTAAATTTTATTAAATTGCATTTAAACCACACAACTTTTCATCCCAAATTTTCACCAAATCCTAAACCATCAACATTTCCCACCATTTCATCCATCCCAAAAAATTTCCCCAAAACCACCACCATAAAAATGCCACACTTGACTCTCCATTTCCACCGTAACATCTCTCATCTTGTCTCGAAAAATCAGACGGAATTTATTCCGTCAGATTATAAACCAGAGTGGCGAGATAAGCCTCGTCAAACGCGTTCACGCTACGTCATCTTTCAACATGGAAGAACAGCATTTTATTGTCAACACGTAAATCACGTTTAAACCGACGAGACGACTTTCTGAATATCCTTAGATTCATGAATGTCAATTAGTTCGAGTTTAAATCTCTTAAAACGAGTTTTATCGAAAATTTTTACCGTAGGGATTTAGGTTTAGTAAAAACAAGTTAAATAGATTACGTTAAGTGTGTTGGAATATTTTTACGTAAGTTGTTTTTGGTAGTCACGTCTGGAATTTGGATTTATTTTGTAGTTTGTAGGTTTTTGGAAAAAAGGAGAATTTCGGGTTTGCGTTACGTTATGAGTGTAACGTAATAAATAAGTTTTAATGTTTATAAGGTTAAGATAATCTTGTTTTTTTAATGTGAATTTAGATTTAAGTCGTAAATGGTACTGTAAATTTTAATTGAGTTTGGAAGTTTTGTGCGTAACGTACGGTTGTAACGTAAGGTAAGGATTGTTTATAAACGCTAGAATATTTTTTTGGATTGTAAATTACTGTAATTTATTACATTTTTTTTTAGGGTAAAAAAAATTTTTTTTTCCTAGCGTTAGAAGAAAAACGTTACGTTATAAATTTTACGTAACGTTAACAAAAAAAATTTTTAAACCAGAGAAAAATAAACACTCACTAATCTATAATTCAACAACACAACATGTAAAATTTTTCCGTTACGTTACAAACTTTACGTAACGTTAGAAATTTTACGCAACGTTTCAAGAAAAAAAATTTATTTAAACCGATGAAAAATAATACTTTTCAAACTTTATACCCTAAGACAAATTATCAAACTCCAAACTATAAAACCCTTCCTTAAAAACCACTTCATAAACAAAAAACAACAAAAAACTTTCCGTTATCTCTACAAAATCATCACTAAAACATAATCAACTCCAAACGCACCTCTCAACCCTTTTAACCCCGAGCAATCTTCAGTCAAAAGAAACAGGAAACGCACTTTCTGTTATCCTAACCCGGATGTTGTCTGTCTAAAATCCAAATCAAGTTCCTTATTCTTCATATCCTCCACTTTGACGCTTTATTATTACGTCACATCAACCTTAAAACTTTTTTACATTTATTACGATATTTTTATTAAATTAAATTTTCATTGAAAAATAAAAAGTACTCCATATAAAAGAAAAATTTTTTTTTAAGAATTTAGGTCAACGTTTCGAGACTGAAGCGATATGAGTCAAAAAGTTATTTGTTGGAATTCTGGGAAGAAGTGCGGGATTAATTTTTCTGTTTACGTGTTTTCGTAAGGTTAGAAATATTTGCGGAATTTTTTGTTTCGTAATCCTAAAAAATAAATTTGGTTTTTGGTTTAGGAAATTGGTAAATTAGGAATTTTGTAATTTTGTATTTCTGAGATTTTGACATTTTGTGGATTCGCGAGATAATTTAATAATTTTTTTTGTGGGGACGCGGGTGAGGAGGGGTTTATCGGAAATTGAAATTTATTTTTAAAAACTAATTAACTTAAAAATCCGAGTAATATAGGTCTTGTTTCTTACAGTAAATTTTTGCGTAATGAATTGCGTTCTAAGAATTGCGTTACGGAGAAGCCTAACGTTTGCTCAATGTTCTAACTTAAAAATAACGTGAAATTTCGACATTAAATCTCTGAGAAAACAGCTTAAATCTCAATTTCTTACATCAGAAGTAATTTTATGTAAGGTAAAAGTTTTTTAATTTTTTTTTATCGTGTAAATTTAAGCGCTGTCGGTATGACATAACGTGAAAACGGAAGACGTTAGAGATTTTTTGTCTTTAACGCAAAATTTTAGTCAGGTGATTTTGTTGAAGATTTCAAAAGACAATTTTTGGAATTTTTACGTTACGGAATTTTTTTTGCAATTTTTACGTTACGGAATTTTTTTTGCAATTTTTACAGTAACGTTTAATTTTTGTAATTTTTACCTTATGAAAAAATTTTTGTAATTTTTACGTTACGGAAAATTTTTTGCAAATTTTACGTTACAAATGATTTGAGAAATAAAATTACGTACCGAATAATTTGTAACGTTATTTTTATTTTGATGTTAGAAATTTTAGTTTGGGGTATAAAATTTGAAATGAAAATAAATAAAGTTTTGACTGGCGGTATAAATTTTTGTAATTGAATATGGTTCGTATCCTCCACAATAAAACGATTAAAATTCCGTTGAATGCACGCGAAAAAATGATGTTCGATACAACGACCTGTGATATAAAAATAAAGTTGTTTTTATGATGTTTTTTTAATGGATTGAAACTTAAAAGTGAAATTTATGATTTTTGTGATTAATTTTTTTTTTACGTAGTAAAAATTTAGTTTATTTTTTGATAAATGATTTTTGGTTCGTTGAAGATTTATCGCTATATTAATGGTGGTAAATTTTGATGTTTTTCAATTTTCGTAAGACAATTTTCAGTTTCCGTTTTTATGACAAATATTTTCATTTTTTCAAGTTTTGTGGAAAATTTTTTAGGTTTTAGTTATTGAGAAAATTTTTTATTTTTTTTTCCGGATTTTAAAAATTTTCCATTTTTTTTAAGTTTTTTTCAAAAAATTAGAAAACTAGAAAATTTTTTGCTAAACTTGAAAAAGTTGAAAAATCCTTTACAAAAATGTTGAAAAAAACAACAAAAAATTTGCCGTGTTGTGAAATATGAAATTTTGTTTCGGAGAAACTGAAAAATAAAAATTTTCTCGCAAAAGTTGGAAAAATTTTCACTTTCACGCCTAATTTGGAAAAAATATTTTCTCAATTCTTTTTGTGCATTTTTTTTTCATTTTTTCATGAAAATTTTTCATTTTTCCATTTTTTCATCTTCACTATTTTCCACTTACTTTTACCACAAAAATTTTTTTCAATTTCAACAAAATTTCTACCAACACCATACCACGTTTCCAATCGATACTCTTTAAAAATCATAACGAAATGAAAAATTAAGCAAACTAGATAAAATTACGAAAAGTATCAAATAACGATGATAAATCCTGTTGATGTTTGAATTTTAGAATTATTCGCAAACAGGTCTCACATTTCTCTAATTTCAAAGTATAAGCGGTCGCGTGTTTTTCATTTTTATTACTGCAATTTTTGCGAAAAATTGTCGTAATCATGAATGAAATCGATTTTGACATTTAAGTGAATATAAAATAAAGTTATTGGTGGGTTCTTATTTAGTGGGAAGTTATTATTTTTTCTAAGGAAAAACCAGGAAAAAACTGAAAATTTTAAATAATCGATGGAAAATTTTGTGACAGTAGACAGCTGATTGTAGAAATTTGTGGGAATTGGTCTGGAAAATATGAACAATGTGAAAAATGTGGAAATTATACGAGAAAAAGTACAAAAATTAAGAAAAATTTGTTTCGGAAAACGGAAAACTGTAGAAAATGTGAGGAGTTTGAGAAATTTTTATTTGGTTAGTGGGAATAATGTCGAAAAGTGTGTTGGGAAAATTGGGAAAATGTGTTGAAAATTAATGGAAATTTGTTAAAAATTTGTGGAAAATTTGTGGAAAATTTGTGAAAAATTGATGAAAAATTGATGGAAAATTTATGGAAAATGGATGGAAAATTGGTGGAAATGTGTTAAAAATTGGTGGAAAATTTGTGAAAAATTGATGAAAAATTGATGGAAAATTTATGGAAAATGGATAGAAAATTGGTGGAAATGTGTTAAAAATTGGTGGAAAATTTATACCAAAATTATGAAAAAGTGTTGAAAATGAGTGGAAAATTTGGAATTTCGTGCAATAAAAATTAGTTAAACACTAGAAACACGAAAAATCGGAACATTTAATAAGACCCGAAGAAAATACAGACTTCAAAAAATAAAATAACCTTTTACTAAAATTCCCACAACTCAACATCTTCTCATTTTCAATTTTCCATTTCATCTCAACCTCCACTAACACAACATCAAAAATTCGCCTAGAAACAACCTTCGTTCTACCGAGTTCCACTTCAAATATTTACAATCAAAACACAATCCTTCACTTTAACCTCTAACCCCCTGATTACTCCACCGTCTTCCTTTAATCTCACCGTTTCCCTAGCAACCGACGTCTCCTCCTGCGCGCGGTAGCAACCCCTGATAATCGCGTCGATGTTCGAAAGAGAGCAAAGGATTAAACGAGAACGTGAAAGATTAAAGTTGTTATTTCGGTCTACATATTTATTATGACGGAACGAGAAGTTTTCAGATCGAGATTACTTAATAAGGATTTTTGGATTTAGATTTGGTAAATAAATGCAAGATTTTGAATTGGGGTTATTACAACGTAGTTTAGTAAAAATTACGCAAAAATATTTTTGTGTCGTTAACGGTGTTAGGATTTTTAGTTACGCAAAAAAAAGTGCTTTTTCAAAAATTACGGAAAAAGGTAGTTTTTTCAAAAATTACTGCAAAAAGTGGTTTTCCAAAAATTATTGAAAAAAGTAGTTTTGCAAAAATTATTGAAAAAAGTAGT
>JAQIWS010000708.1:0-16927 GCA_034696085.1 Stigmatogaster subterranea | reverse complement strand
TTTTTGAAGTTGTTGTTCTTTGTGAATTTGAAGAGTTGGCTGCTCTTTTCCTTTAAATGACAGTTGGTAATAACAGGCGAGGCTGCGCACACCTCGTGATTGATAAATAGGGGAAGAAAGAAGACAGGTTGGCAGTAGAAAATACACCCTTCTTACGAGTATCGAAATGAAAATACAAGGGAGGCTCGAGAAACAAAAAAAAAAATTAAGAATAAGAAAGAAAAGAAAAAACCGCGCTCGTTCCATTTTTCTAAGAAGTTGTAGCGAGACAGAGAGAGAGAGAGACAGAGAGAAAATGAGATAAGCGCGAAGAAAATTTAATCGAGACAAAGTTTTCTGTAATCTTTTTTAATTAATTTGGACTTTTTTTTTTGTTTTTTTGTTTTTTTGCGCATTGATTTTTGAGAGTTGATCTTACGTCACGCGCGGTTAATCTTTTAACGGAGTTCTCACGCGAACGAAGACAAGCAATTATATTTTTGAAAATGAAATGAACTCGTTTGTCTGCTCCCACTCCGCCATGACGAGTAATTTAAAGCGAGCCCTCGAGCTTGAGACGCTCAATCCTGTGACATTTTCAAATTATTATATCGCGCTCTCGACAAAGACGAGAAGGAAAAAAAAAATTAAAAAAAATATTTTACGAATGACACTGACAAATAAAAAATTACAAGAAAACAAAAGCTGCACAGCAGGTGGCAAACGAGCTCGTTACAAGTATGACGTCTTTGTGAGTCAGAGTCGCGGAACGCGATGACGGACGCTAACAACGAGGACTATAAAATGTTGCGGTAATTGAAAAACGTAAGAAATTGAGAAGTGGTTTTGGCTTTTTATTATATTTTTATTTTTGCTTTATAGTTTGTGTACTGTATATGGCACCGCGTCCCTCGCACAAAATTCGTTCCATCCAGCAGCAGTTGATTTGAGTTATGACAGTGGTTTGTGTGTTTTTGGTTGCGCTAATGAAGCACACCAGAGGAGCCTCCTGAGTGATTTTCTCGCTTGTTTCTCAGGCTGTCTGCTCGGATGATGTTTCCCGCGCTCATCGCCAGAGGGCCGAGCGAGGGAGGGAAGGTGGGGGAAAGATGGAAGGTGGTTTAGAAGGACTGGTTCCTCGCACCTCCACCTCTGGCCCCACAGTCCATAATTCAGGCGCGGCTGCCCCCATGGGTGGACGTTCGCAGTACATTAGTTGTCGGCCCAGTGTTAATATTTGCACACGCTCTCAGCGCGGCGCTCGTCACGTTGCACACGGCATCGTTTTGCTCGGTGGCACGCAACAATTCCTCCCATTTGCGTGCGTTAGAAACATTGGCCCAAAAAATTGCAAGGTCGATGTAAGTGGCTTTGATAGGGTGTCAAAGTGTTTAAAGTCGAACCGGGTAAAAGGAAGGTGGGCGGGAGGGAAGAGGGAGGCGTTGATTGCAGCGTTCGAGTTGTCTGTTTTATCAGCTGAAGCGAGTGCGTTCACTCTCGCGCCCCTGTGTAATCACGACCAATAAACATGGTACCTTTTAATGACGGACGGCGCTCGGGACGCCTCTGTGCATAGGCGGATGGGTGAAGCTGAGATCTCGCCGACTCGGTTACGTCACGACCGGTTGTTAGTTTTATCAATAGGCAATATTTTTCGCTAATGTTGTAATGCGTTTAGGTTTGCTCCTACCTGCGTCTTTTTCATTGCGAGACCGATTATAATGGAAGGATAAGTACTTAATGGTTATTTATGACTCGTAACAGGTGCTTTTCTTACCTAAAATTACTCGATAAGATCGAGTTTGTTGGCACGTTTATGTAGACTGAACTAGTGTTCTCCTTTCGTGGGAGAGTGAGACCGAGATTAAGCTTAAACTCCCGCACCTCACGCTTTTGCTTTATGTTACAGGTAGATGTGTGGTTAATATATTTTTTTTTAAAGAAATATCAAAGTGGTTGAAACGGGTTTTGGTAATTTTAGAGTGAGCCGCTCGGGCGCGTTGTTGTCTTAATGGGCTTACTGTCTGTAATATCCGAAGAGGGCAATTTGAGAATTCTTGTTTTTCTTTTTCTTTTTCTCGTTTTTAAAAAAATTTATTATTATATATTTTTTATTTCATGTTTTAGTTTCCCTTCTCTCTATTTTTCTTTCCTCCCGGTGCAGGTTGTATAAGTTTTTAAAAGGCAGGCGATCCAATTAAATGAATATTACGCGAGTATAAAAAACGATTCGAGATTAAAGGTTAGCCGCCGGTGAATCTTTAATCATGTCGTCTTGTTTGCACAACCTCCAGTTCACGCTGTGAGTTGGAAGAAGCAAATTGCTGTTTGATTAAATGTACAAATTTTATTACGGTCAGTGTATTAAAATTTGCATTTGCATTTTTATTATGCTGTGTTATAGTGTCGACCATTTTCTCTCCCCTTCTCGTTGTCTCGAGGGACGAGCGAGATTTGATTGAATATTATTTAAAAAAAAATAAAAGGATGGTGGAAGATGAAATTTATCGTGAGTCGAGATGGAATTAATTGATAGAGGTTTTATCTGAAATGTAATTCTCATCTTTTGTTTTGACGTCCTTCATTTCTTTATCGAATCCGTTTGGGCGTGGACGCGTCTCGTCCGTTGTACGCGTGACGTGTGAGTGGATATTAATTTTCACAGCTGCCACTTTTTAAACGAGCGCTTTTTACTCCGCTTCGACGTCTCGTAAGCAAACTTGTAGTTAGTAATTTGCTCGGTAGGGGAGCAGTTTTGGATTGGGGCGTTCGTTTTACTCGACCGTGCAGGGGTGCAAATAGATCAAGAAAGTTTGGACTCGGATAATAAACTCACTCCCCAGGGATAACAGCGGGAAACCCACTCGCTCGCATTTTGGTCAAACCCGAGAAGTAGTTTTAATATTTTTTTTTTTTTCTTAGTCTCGAGAACAAAGATAATTGGTTGTAAGTCGGTGGTATCCGCGTTTTTCACGCTTGTTCAAAGACGCGAGTTATGTTTACTTATTTCAACCAGGTTTGTTTATGAGATGGGTGGAGAGAAATTATTGCTAAGTAAATGATTTTGGTCTCGAAAACGATTGGTTTTGTCTTGCCTCGTCTCGGCGATATAAATTACTGGGGTGTTTGTTTTGCGTTGGCGTCGGGTCGGGTTACGTGTTCATTGTTTCGTTGCGTTATGCGTTGCGTTGTTAATGCGTTAGGTCCGTTCGGTTAAGACCTTGACCGCTCGGGAATGCGTGTGTCCTAATCTTGAACCACGCTCAGTGTGGCGTCACAGGGGTCGTTTCGTGTACCCTCTCTTTATCGATCTACGCCAACGCCACCGAGACCCTCCATTCGTCACATTGTCACATTAATGTCTGCCACGTCCGCGTTCAGCCTCTATTTTGACAACAATTGTCGCACCTAAACCTCCTCCAGGCCACCAGGTGAACGTTTTGCCCTCATCCCCATTCCCAGCGTTCGCTGCGGATGATACATTGTTTCCTTCACCTGACAGCATCTTTCATATTTTGATTTATCTCGTATCGCGTTCGTCGTTGGATGCGCTAACAATGTTTTCTCAACGCTCTTTTATTATTTTTTTTTTCTTCTTAATTGTTGCTTCGTGACGTCTATTGTCGTCGTTCGACGGCGGCGTTGTTGTTGAAAATTACACCTCTGCATTGTTTGCACTCGAGGTGTTTCGAGTTTTTGATAAGACGTGAAATTTCTCGCTGCGGGCGAAGACAGGTGTCTATTTAGAGGGACGCTGCTTGTCTGTTTGAGTTTGTTATACGTTGGTTTTCTTTACCAAATCTTACCATCTGCCATTGTTGGCTATAATAACCACGTGAACGCGTCTTCTCCGATGCGGCGAAACGCCGTAATAATAGTAATGACGGTAATAATAATATTACCGTGGAATTATTCAATGCACGCGCACCTGATCTCAGCCCCGTTTTCAAAGGTCGAAGCTGGAATTTGCTACACGGTTCATTTATTTTTTTAATTTAAAAAATTTTTTTTTTCTTCTTCTTCTCTTCTCTCATTCCGCTTCGAAGATAATTTTTATTTATTTTTTTGTTGGGTGAAACTTGTTAAAATATAAAATAAAAATTCATTCGTTACCAAAACGGAATTTAAATTCCCGTAAATGACAAATAAATTTGATTTTTACACCTTTACTCCGCACACAACGACTTAAAAAAAACATTTTTCTTGATCTTGATAACGTGAAAAATTTAAACAACTTGAGAAAAGAGAGAAAGAAGGAGAGAACGACGACGACTTGCCCTTACCACATCCACCCTTCCTTCTTTTCCTTCCTTCCCTTTTCTACCAGTCTGTGAGAGGTACAAGTTAGAAAGAGGGAGAATAAATAAAATAAATAACGATACAAAAAATTCTCGAGTTGATGGCGCGGTAGTCAAGTGGCGTCTGAATTATGGCGACCATGATAAACCATTGTTGATTGAGATAGGACCCTCGAGTTGAGTTGAGTCGAGTCAACGCAGAGTTGTACACGTTGATAATGCTGTTTTGAGTAAAAGATTTTTTGGTGATGTGGTTAAAAAAAAATATTTTTGGAGGAAAAAAACGTGAAGGGAGAAAAAGTTGGTGATCTGAGTCTGCGCGTGAACCTGGTGACCCGAACGCCGGTTAAATTGACTTGGAAGGGCCATTCATCACTCAATTGTCTCGCAACGAACGGTGCACGCGTTCTAGATGACCGAGATAAAACGAAACTCCAGACTTTCTCACCGGGTATCTTACCGACTGCTTTTCTTCGAACGTGTGGTCTGGTGACAAAAGAATGCGTTTTAGTCGAGTCTGGAAAGAGTTGAGGTGACAGGGTGGCGACCACCGAGGTGGTGGCGAGTTTCTTTATCGCATCGCTCCGAGCTGGGTGTAAAAGGCGTGGAATAGAAATGTGGGAATTGAATTAATAAATTGCGAAAATATTTTTGTGATATTTTTTTTTTGGGGGTTTGGGGGAAAAAAAAATAAATGTCGGTCGTTATAAACAGGGTGGAGTCTTGGAAAGTGACGTTAAATGATGAGTGCGAGTTGGTTTTGTGACAATTTTGTGAAAATTGGTTAAGTTGGGAGTTTTGTCGGTAGATGTCGTGGTTAAAAATTGTTGAGTGATTTGTGGGGAAGAAGTTTTTTGTTTTAATGAATTTTTCTCTCCGCGTTGTTTTTATTTTTATTTTTATTTTTATTTTTATTTTTATTTGTGTTTTCCGTGTCGCGTCTGGGTCTCGTTTATTCCGCCCCCTCTTTGTACTTTCTCTGTGATTATAGATTGTAAATCATGCGCTTCAACAATGCAACCGATTCGATGTTGTCAACAGGTGTTTAAGGAACTAATTTACGGCGCAGAGGCGTAGCGCACGCACGCATGCTTGCAACCATTACGGCAAACAATTTGAAATGGCGATGTTCATTATTGAAAAGAAAAGTAATTTCGCGCATTGTTTATTTGTAGGCCTAAGCTACTTATTTAACAACTCCGACCTAATCTGATTAAGATTACGAACGCCGTCCTTGGGTTTCGGTTTAGCGTAGGTCGGCGTTATTTTTATTTTTATTTTTTTAAAAAGTTGTGGGATTTTTTTTTTGGGTTGGTTGTAGGTAAAGTTTTATTTATTTTATTTTTATTTGTTTTTTTGGGGGGCTTTGAAATTGTTAAATCTGACATATTTATAACTTTAGCGTTATTCCCATCGTAGTCGTTGCGCTTTTGCTCATTCTTTTCTGTCGGTTTTTACTCTTATAGCGCGCAGTGACATGTGGGAAATGTCTTCATAGAGCGTGTGACAGTGACATAAAATCCAGGATGAGCGAAAAAATTCTTGCCACTTACATTTCCACTAACAATTCGAGACAGTAAACAGTATGAGGTCTGAAAAATCCGCCCTCGTTACGACGACCGTCTTGGTTAATTGGGTTTAAACGCGACTTCGTCATATAGAGGTTGGGAAAACTGGTCAACTGCGCCGGCGTTGTCACGAAACACGTCGTTTTTCTGCTTATCACGTGGCGCAAGGAACAATGCTCGTTTAATAAAATATAGCGTCTGCGCAAAAAAAAGGCGGTCTGTCTTTCAAAATTAACTGCAATAAATAAAGTGCTTTTTCTTTCGTGTTAACTCTCAAAGTAATTCGCACTCGAGTTGTTTCTTTTTATTATATTATATTATCTTTTTATTTATTTGCAGTTTTTTTGGGGTTTTTTTTAGGTATTCTTTTAATGCGGTGGAAAAATGTAATTTTTACTTTGCCAACAACAACGCGTTGTCGTGAGGGAAAGTATGAATTAAAAGTCACACCTGCGCGTTCGCTATTAAACCGCGTTTTGTGTAAGCGGATTGAAAATTTTTTAACGTTTTGGAGAAGGAAGTAATTTATTTTTGTGTAGATAATAATTTGTTGCAATGTGGTTTGTGTTTTGCCGTCTGTCAAGAGTTGGCAACATTGAATTGTTTCGTTGTGTTTGACAGGCGAGAGTAAATCTTGGAAATGATTTATTCACGCATGCCGTGTGCAAATTTAGTTGTCTCGTTAGGATAATAAAAAGACTTAACAAATATTTTTATACCATCTTGTTGAAAAAAAATTTTTTTGGGAAAAAATTTTTTTGTGACGTCGAATCGTTTCGTTTTAGTCGCAGGTGAGTGAAAATTATTTAAAAGTGTTTTGGGTCAATTTTAGTTATCAGATGTTGGATTTTTTTTAATTTATCAAATTATTATTCAAAGTTTTTATTTTTTTTTACTGTTTAATTTTAATATTTCCACAAACTACCTTTTAAGCCAGGTGCAAAAGCGCATTTAAAAAAGGTGGAAAAGGGCGAGTTCGCGTTTCGTTAATTTAAAACTTGACTTTTTTCTTGAATTTTTATCGCTTTTTTTCTTCTTTTCTTCTTTTTAAACATGTTAAAAGAAAAAGAAGAGTGTGTGTGTATGTATGTGTGTGTGAGAGAGAGGAGGGAGCAGGAGCGGGTTTGAAATTCTCAAATGATCCTTAAATATGGTCCATTTGAAGCGTTCTACACGTCAACTTAATGTTTATTAATCAGGTTTAATGTACACGGCATGAGGTGAGATGCGAATTCCGGTTATGTTTTTTTTTCTTCTCCTTTTTTCCCCTCGTTTTCCACTCGAGTTTTAATAAGTGACGTTGTAAATCACGGGGTGGCGCTGGCGTTACACGCATGCGTTCGGAGGCGATGCCGGGAGCAGAGCCATCTGCGGACAGTGCGAGTCCTCCCCTAACTGTTTAACGAGAGAGAGCACTTTTTACTTTTATGTTTGTCGTAAATTCAGTGACAAAAGGCTCCATTGGAATTTATATGGGACGAGTGAGATTTCTCGCGCCCAGAATATTAGAAAACGTGACCTGAGATTATCTACTGGACACGAGTGTTAGTTCCACGAGCAAAAGTTAACGCTCGTAATTTCTTTTTATGTTTTACGATCACCCAACGAGAAAGACACTTTTACATTACGATATTTGCACTTTTTTTTCCTTCTTTTTAAGCCCCCTTTTTTCAAGATTCTCTCTTAGAGTTGCATCGTCATCTCGATGTGACGATGTCGCGGGCGATTTAGTTTACGCGACGATGTTTCCCGTCGAAATTTATCGCTTTTAGTTCGGTGTAATAGGACGCGACACAATACGGAGCACAATGAGCAAAGTTTGCTTTTTATAGTCACGCTGTGTATATGTGATGTTTGCTTCGTTATCTACAACAACACCGCGTCACGGTGCCCTGAGAAAAAAAGTAAGAAAGAAAGGAAGAAGAGTTAAGAGTTTAAGTCATTTGGTTTGTTGTTTTCCTCCTTTTTGTTGTCGTACACAATGCGCGTGCGGGGGTGTATGTATATATATATTATCGAGGTGGGGTTTGAGAGTATATATAGAGGCGTATAGTTGTTTGCTCAAACAATTTGAAGCCGGAATTGCCATTGGCGGCTCGGGTGTAGGACGAGGGTTTGTGGAATGGCGTGGAGGCGAGCGAACGATGATCATATCAGTGGCAAGTTTTATGAAGCGTCTTGAAGAAATTAAACGCTAACAAGCAGAGAGAGATTTTGATGTTTTTGGACGAGTCAGTGCACGCACGTTTCGCTTTCTCTCGCTGTATAAATACGAGGAAATGTTTAACCGTTGCCAGATGGGAAGGCGATAAAAGCGCAAATACATTTCGCGTGTGTTTTGGTTACGTCGGTGTAATTTGCATAGTCATATGATAAATAAATAAAGTTGAATAAAAACGCGTTACGTGTTTTACATTATAAATAGGAGAAAGTAATTGGCGATTTTAATTTGCCTTTTTCTTTTTAACATTTTTTTTGTGTGTGGATTTTAAGGATGGAATGAATGGTGATGATGAGGAGAGCGAACGAGTTTCATTTTTGACTAATGCGTTTCTCGTATACGAGTAATCGCCGTTAACCCGAGGGAGTGAATGATTCCGCATCGTTCGAACGAGAGGAGGAGTTTGAGAAACGTAACGATTATGTTAATTGATGTTTTCATTACAAAGGTCAACGCGAAACCTCATTTGTCATTTAAGATGGATTAAGTGGCCGTTGGACGTTAGTCTGCTTAACGAGGGTGTTTAACTCGCGTCGTCAATAAATAAAAATTAAAAAGGGAGAAGGAGAGATAAATAAATAAATAAATAAATATACAAAGTCGAATCGTAATCGTAATCGACATCGACGTCGACGGGTGTGTCGAATTTAATCGATTTTTGGTGTCAACAATTTTTATTCGGTTATCTGTCTTTTCTGTCTCGCTGGATGGAGGTTGTTTTAAATCTAGTGTGAAATATTCGTTAAATTATGAAGTAAAGGAACAGATTAAGCTTTTACGAGGAGGTGTGGTTTTAGGTTACACTCGACAACGTCGTAAACAAGGCGAGAATAGCATTAATTAATTTTTTTTGTGGACTGGTCGCGGACGTTGTAATGAACTCGAGGTTCTGTGGGATAAGAAAATTGAGTTCTGGTTGCGCGCCGCGCCAAAACGAGCATCACGTGATTAAGATTGTTTGTTGGTGGTCGAGTGCGTTTCCTGTTTAATTACGTCTTAATAGAGCCGGACCTCTAATAGATTAAGTTGGCTGAAAATTAGAGACGCCATTTTGAACTCGCCATCAACGTTTGAACAATGTTGCGAGCGAAGATTAAGCGCACATCCTGTTTCTAATGTTTACGTAAATTAGCTTTGAATTCACGCTGGTCTAGTTTTACGACTCTGGAATTGTTTGCAAATTCAGTGGCGCGAAAACAATTAGGAGAATCGACAACATCAACTGCAATTACGCAATTATTAAAATACTAAAATCTCTTACAGGGTAAAGAATATCGTCGACTTGGTTCCTTACTTCCACGCGAAGTTGTAGTTGTTTTTGTTTTTGTTTTTTTGAGATGGTTGGTAGTTGGTAGTTAAATTTTGCATTTTATTTCTAAAAGTCACGCTCTCGACGTCCCTGATTTAAGCTTATTGGCTTTTGTTTTCGCCTCCCTCTTTCTCTTCCACTTGCAAATTACTTTCAATAAATTTTACAGCGCCACTCAATTATTACCGTACACACACAAACTCAATTTGTATGGAACAGGTCAAGCCGCTTATTTTTCTCACATTTTACAAATGAAATTGATTGCGTCAGCGGTGGGCGGAGACGCCCTAAATCAGCGTCTCATCAGCGCGGCTTTCCATCAGTTAGACAGGTGCCAATTACACCTTACAGGTGTTCGTTTTCGTGTGATCTAATGAAATAAACGGACTAGATTTTTCCCCGCCGAGAAACTTATTGCGCGTATTCGTGATAACGAGGCTCGGATCTCGGATCTCGTTTGGGAATTAAGGGGTTGTGTTTGTCACGTGGCGTGATTGACGTGACGAGGGGTAGATATGGACAGTACGATCGTTTTTCTTGGGTTTTACCCTCGCGATTATTTCACACTCAACCGAAGCAATTAACCCCAGGTGAGCGAAGAGCCAATGAACCGGACGCCATGACGTCCCAAGTAGCGTCCTTAAATGACGTAATTATTCTTGTTTGATGGACATTGGGTCAAAGGTGATTCACGATTCTGACTCTGGTCACCACCAGCAGGGAGCTGCGTGTGACTGTAGCTATACGAACTCCTCGGCGCATGCGTCGTTGCGATTTTGATTTGTGATGATAAGGGGGATGAAAAGCGAATTTTCTTTTTTGGCACGCTTTAAAATTTATTTATTGTGAAAAAATGTATTCCGCTTGCTCGGGAACTGCGTTTGTTTATTTGTGTGTTTAAGTCCCGTGTGCGATCTTATCCACGCCCACTCTTCACCTGTGTGGGTGATTTACAGGTGAAAGCGCGCGTTTTCTCCCCCAACTTCATCGCTCATTTAAAATTCATAAGCTGAGTAAATTGAGTTCCAACAGGTTTTTCTCAATGCGAAGGCGTTTCTATTTATTTCGCGCCAATCTCTCGTTCGTCCACGCGCACGTTTTTCGCGTCGACCTCATTTTAACAACGCGAGATTTTTCTCAACATTCCGAAAAAAAATTTTTTTTTTCTTTCTTTCTTGGTGTGAATTTGTAGTCGTGAGAAGAAATTATTTCGCTGTTTTCGATAGTAAACGTCGTTGTAAAAAGGGGTTAAAAATTGACTGATGATGACTTAAGTTATTTACGCGCGTTTCCTTTGGTCACATTCTTGTTCTAATTGATGTTTGTTGTATCGAGGTGTGTGCCTCACTGTTTCAAAACCCTGGAGGCGTGTTTGGTTGTCGTTTACAACACCTGCTGGTGTGTGTGACCGCGAATGCCAAGAATTCCTTTTACCTGCTCCCTTTGCCATTTTATCTCTTTTGTTGTTCGAGTTTATTTTTATTTTCAGTTTTCAGTTTTCGTTTCACCGCGAAACGATTTCGGT
The DNA here is from genome assembly GCA_034696085.1 of Stigmatogaster subterranea. Classification (NCBI taxonomy): domain Eukaryota; kingdom Metazoa; phylum Arthropoda; class Chilopoda; order Geophilomorpha; family Himantariidae; genus Stigmatogaster; species Stigmatogaster subterranea. The sequence continues at coordinate 6,027 of JAQIWS010000708.1, read as the reverse complement.
TTAATAAATTTCGCGTTTTAAATTTAGGTGGGAAAATTCATTAACGAGGACGGTGGAAAAAAAAAATTTATATGTACGTGAATAAAAATAAAAATAAAAAATAAAAATAAAAATAAAAATGGGGGGAAAAAAAGAGAACCACGAGAAGTGAATAATTTTATTAGTTTTTGTTGTCGTTGTTTGCGGTAATGAGGTGGTCGTTTTGATTAGGAAAGTAATTGTTGCTAATTAACCTGAGCGGTCCATGTTAATGAAGGTTGTTAAAATGCGTTTCCGGTGTCATTACGGTACGCGAAGACGGAGGACGAGTTCAAAGCGAGAGGGGTTCGTTTTCGTTTGGCGTTTGTACGTGGTTAAAATGTGTAAAAAGTCGAAAAGTTTTGAAATTGGGTTTTTCGAAATTCGGTTAAAAATTTTTTTTTTTTTTTTCGAGTTTGTTGGCTCTTTAAGAATATTTACCTCGTTGGTTTTTTGAAGTGGGCGTTATTTTTGACGGCGTATCTCGTTTATCAATCTGCAGAATTTGCAATGAATTATGACAAGTTAAAGACATTATGGCCAATTAGACGATGAAATTTCACGGGGCTCGCAACGAAAGGAGGTCGTTAGAGGAGCGAGAAATGGCGCGCTAACCATAGTATTACGAGACATTGGGCCCTCGGACATCCTCGTACAGCGAACGGCGCGTTTACACCTGAATTTGACCCGTCCGTCGTTGCAGCGAGGGCTGCAGTCTCGCGGGGGAAAATGGCTGCTTAATGATAGGTTTGTGGCAATGATCGCCAATTAAGGATGATTAAGAAATGAAAGAAGCCAAAGATGAATCTTGGCGAATTCGCACCCATCAAACGCTTTATATTTATGGGGCACCGATACCGCCTCGTGCAACTGACCGCTCGCTGGGAACGAGCGCATGCGCGTTGGTTGCAGCGCCAGCGCCGCGTGACGAGTGTTTATCACGAACAACTTTTCATTTATTTGTTTTTTTTTGACGTTGTATAATAAAAAAATTTAAAAAAAGTTATATTTCGTTTATATTTGATTAACTCCGTACTCGGAGCGAATAAGTTTTGTTAGTTGTTATTGCGAGCTCGGGGCGTCACCTGGCGTTGATGAAGCGCATCCGTGGATGGCGATGCAGGCGTCTAATATATCAATCAAGCGAGCGAAGACGTGCTAAAACCGCTGCCAAATGGACGCTTTTTTTATTTTTATTTTTTTTTGTGTGTGTGGAAACTCTCGAGTTTCTTCCTCGTTGCATCGCCGGTGGAAAAGTGGCGCCCTCTGTGTCGAAGATTGCCCCAACCCCTGCCCACGAAATGATAGGTTAGGCCTCTCGCCTGACGATGACATGATTGCTCGCTTATTTGCTTTTTCAGCGCTCGCCCCGCGCGCTGCCACCGCCGCATATTTTCCACACTCAAGCACGCAACATTTGGAACCCGTCTCGTTTGGCGCTGATATGCGCGTGCCCCTCGAGCGATGCGGTAACCTTGATTGAATTATTGGATGACACGTGCTCGTCTCGATTGACGAGTAAATAAATAAATAAATAAAAATTGAGGTAGATGAAAAAAATGTTTGTAATCGGGTTCGGTGTAGATTCGATATTTTATTATGTTGTGTTGAGGGGGTTTGTTTTGTGATATTAATTTAGTTTTTTGTAAGTTTGGGTTGCGAACGCCCTCTGGAGTTGAAGTCGAAGTCGAAGGGAGAGTGGGGAAAGATGGCGAAGGTTGTCTGCGCGCTGCTTGCGGGCAGATTACAAGGCTCGAGTTGCGGCTCGGTTGAAATTACTGCCACATACCGATAATTACACGACGTTGATAAGGTCTGGTGATTGACAGATTGGTACTTGTTTAATCCCCGGCGTTTGTGGGTTTCCTTTGAATGAAAAATATTTTCCCTCGTCGTCGTTTTCTCCTTTTTTTCGTGGATGAATTGTTATTATCTCTTTTGTGTTTTCGTTCTTTAACGGAAAGAATTTTTGTCTTTCTTACACGTTTTTAAACATTTTTTGTGAGGGGAACTGAAAGGAAGTAATTGATCATCATTTGCTATCGCAGGTGTTTTGGGTGACGTCGACTCATTTGCACGTCTTCCTCGTATCACGTGACACAAATGTAACTTCGTTATTGCGATATAATTATGACCCATTAAACTCATAATTAATGTCAATTAGACTTCTCACTTCCTCCTTCGGCCCGCTGGATTCCTTTTAAAAAGCAGAGACGCTGCGTTTTTATTTCGCAGTTTGAATTTTTATTTTTATTTTTTTTTGGGTTTTTTTTGGGGTTTTTTTTTTTTTTTTAAATATAGAATTATTTATTTATTTATTTTTATGTGTCCACCATAATTAATCTAGTAAATTATCTTTATGATCACGAATAAGGTCGGCTCGTTTTGCCGCTTCCATTTTCTTTCTCACGTTCACGGAGACAACCGAAAATTTATTTGGTATTTACTGCGACAGACAAATCATCGCGAAAAATAAAAATAAAAATAAAAATTCTTCTCTTCTTTTTCCTCTTTTTTTTCACTTTACGTTAAATTTTCAAAAAATTCAGAAAACTTGACAAGAAAAAAATTTTTTTTTTTGGGAAAAAACCTTAAATTATTAATTTTTTCCTCCAAACGACATTTATTTATTTATTTATTTTCTTTTTTAGTAATCTTACGGTTACGACGCTATAGACTCATTTGATTATTATATCGAGGGGCGTTTTTATTTAATTGGAACGCAGTTGGCGTCTCTCTCATTAGAGCGAGTTAGGAAAGCAAAGCGAATCTGATCTCGTTACACACAAACAAGGTTCGTAATTAGTCGCGCCTGCCTGAATTATTCTCCGTAAATATATTTTTTACCCAACATTTTTTTTTCACTTCATCATTTTAATCATTCCTTTTTTTAAATTTTTAAATTTTTAAATTTTTGCAATTTTTTTCAACTTTTTTCAACTTTTAATTACCGTTACCACCAAAATATACGACTCGTTAATTATCCTAATGATCATCTAATTAAACGACTAAATCAGCCCACATCGCGTTTTTATTTCTCTCATTGGGAATTACGCGTTTTCTTATCTCTGTTCTACATCCGTCTTCATATTCCGCGTTCTGGATTTTATATTTTATTCTCCATTCCCTTTTTTTTTTGTTTTTTGTTTTTTTTGTCAGTCATTTTATGATGAAGATAACGAGAGTGTCTGTTATTGAGGGTGTGGTGGCGTTTTTCGAACGCTGAATTCGACGTTTTTCGCAAATAACAATCTCTTAATATGTGGAGGATGGGGAGAGGGAGTAATGGGTGTTGTTCGTTGTTGACTTGTTTATTGAGGAAGCTGTTGTTATAAATCGTTTGTTGGTGAAGATGCGTTGTACGGGGTCCGCGCGTTCATCACGTGCTCCTTAATTAACTGCCGGATGAGATTCGCGTTGTAAACAACGCAAAAAGTGAAAACGGTTAAATTATTGAACGCGACTAACTCATTTTTGTGTTTGTGTTTTGTTTTCGACGACTTTTTTTTTTACCCCCACCCCCCGGGTGGGGATGGGGGAAGGTGTGCGGAATTATTTTTATTTATTTATTTTATTTATTCCAATTTATAACTGGAATATATATTTTTTTTCCGGGTGTTATTTGTGGCCCTGCGCGTGCGCAGTGGATTGTCGTTTTTTCTTTTTTTTTCGGGGAGGTGGTTTGAGAAATATGGCGTTGTCGAATTGAAAGCGTTCCCTTGTCGGCTTTTTGCTACGTGATCGAAATGCGAGTAACGACCGAGTCGCGTCGTGATTGGTCGCGGGTTGGCGGTCCTCGTAATGACATCTCGAGTGAGAATGAGTGACGCACTTCGTCTTCTCATTTTTGACAGCGAGTTGATGGTCTCTGTTCTTATTTCCGAGATTGCATTTGACGTTCTCCAAATGTCCCTCGCTGCCTCTCATAAACTTTTTTCCTTTCCCCTCGTTGGGTAACGCGATGGACGCGCAGTCGAGCACGTGGCGACGAGACGAAGAAAATTGTTGTTTTCCTTGCGCTGAATTGTGGGTATAATGGAGTTTCGTGCGACGACTGTGGGAATAGTCGTCGATTTTGAATTTTTTTTTTTTTTTTTTGGGGACAAATTTGAAATTTTTAGGATTTATTTTATGGTGCTGGAATCGGTCACCAGGTTTCTCTGTCGTCGCTGACTTAAATTTTTTGGAGTTTCGAGTTTGATTCGATCGCGGTGATAAATTTTAATGATTTTTCGGATGAAGATTAGCACTGTTTAATTTCCCACGGAAAACGAGATAGAATTGTGACGAAATATCACAAAGTGTTGTAAAGGTCACGAGATATTTCGCCATCTGGTCGCCTGGGCAACGTAACCGCAGACGCCCACCCAAATGTTTAGCAAAAATTTTAACGTTGAAGTTGAGTTTTTAGTTATTGACGCGTGTAACGTAAAGTAAAGGATTTATTCGCGTCGACGCCGTTGCGTTTTGCACTTTCGTTATTTTTAAAACTAATCGGCGTCTTCGTTATCAGCGATGTAGTAAGTGATTGATTGTGTAAATAAATAAATAAATAAACGTCTGGTGATAACTTTTCGTTTTTACAAGAAAAAATAAAAAATTAAAAAATTTAAGTAAAATTTTTTCAAAATTTTTAATCTAATCCTACGCACAAAAATGTCACCAATATTAATATTTCATTGATTAGAGATGGAATAAGTTTCCAGGAAATGATTTTTAATAAACCGACATTTTTATCACCACGTCTATAATTTTATTGTATCAACTACGAAACTGATTTGATTTCGTTCTGAGAATATTAAACGTATGTGTGTAGACCCCGCACGTGCAGCTAAAATATTACTCTCGACACCAGAAAATAAAATAAAATAAAAAAATCACCAAACTCGTATTTCAACTTTCTTTCTTTCTTAACCCCTCTAACTCATCCACCCACCGAAACCCTTTTATCAAACATGTCTTTTGCCGTTTAGGTTATTAATTACGGGGCCATCACCGCTCGTCTCGTGTTCGTTTAATTTTTTTCGAAATTTTTAATTTTTTTCCAAAAATCACTTTTACTTGGATCATTGCCATTTTCTAATATATTACTCGTCTCGTGGACTTTTAGTTTTAGGGAGGAATTGGCGCCAAAATAAATGACTAGGCTTCTGACCTCGTAGTTTGAGATGGGAATACAAGGAGGTCGTTTAACGAAGGGTAATTATTGTTATTTTATCGATGGGTGAATGAAAACGCGTCGTTAGCGCAAAGTTTTGGTTTGGTGAAGAAGAAAAATTTTTTTTTTTTAAGTCAATGTTTATTGCGGATAAAATAACGAGGGTGTAAAAATTAATTGGCGCGTAATTTTCACTCGTTGTTATAAGAAAGAAAGAAAATATATAAAAGGAGAAGGAGGAAAAATGTGGAAGTTAATAAAGAATTGACCTCACGATTTTCTTTTCGCCGCGATTGGAGGTGAAATCGCATTTGGCATTCACTAAGTGCGTTCGTGTGTGGTACCAATATCTTTTATTCTGGAGATGCTTCGCGATGGCCACGAGAGAGGGCGCGGTGGACGTTGTAACAAATGGTCTTTTTCGTGGCGACCACAAATTGCTTGTCACTGACCAGATGGATGGATGAGTGCCTCGGTGCGTCATAAGCCTCGATATGGGTTTGGCTCGTCTTCTTCTCTCGTGCAGGAATCCGTGTCTCTTCCTGAGCGGAAAACACAATCCACAAATAAAGAAAAAGAAGGTTGGGGGTACCCCCAGGGCGTTGGGGAAAAAAAGGGAATTTAGTGTATTTATAAGGAATTGAAATGCGTGTAATTATTTAGGTTTGTTTATTTTGGCGCGTGTGTTTATCCGCTCCAATCTGGGACCATTCACATTGATTAGTGCCATCGAGAGAACGATTGCGCGTGCAACACTCGCCACACCCGAGAGCGCGCATCTTCATTAATGTACTTAGCTTTAATTAGTGAAGTGACCTGCCTCGGTTGGTTCTCTGTCTCGTTTTTATCTC
>JAQIWS010000707.1:0-16932 GCA_034696085.1 Stigmatogaster subterranea | reverse complement strand
TATTTGTCAACTCAAAATAATAATTACATACGTTTTGCTAGGTGTTCTTAAATAATTGTCCTTAAAAATATTGCGGGGGTTTCAATGAAACGCCGTTAATATCGTGAAAATTGAATTGAACTTAGTAATTTCCGTTACAAAATGTGCGCCTAGGCGAGTAGAATTCGCTCATTGGCTCAAATTTACCAAAAGGTGTCATAATAATCACGTTATAGGCAAAAAATGACAACTCACGCAACTGTTCTTATTTAAATTTCTGCCACTGTAGCTATAATGCCGTGTTCCTACAAGCTTTTGTTTTTAAGTATTTTGAACGGTTTAGTATACACAAATTTTCTTTGTTTCGACAAAATGTCTAATTTTTAAAACTTAAGATTTTATTTCGCGAAAAACTAAGGAATTAATTTATTTGCATGTTTAAAACTAATTTTTTTAATTACAGTTTTTTGTAAATGCTGGAGTGAATTTATAATTTTGATTGCCAAGACAAAAAGTATTTGTCTAATTTTTATGCAGTAAGTCTAAATTTTTTTGTAGCTTTCACGCTAAGTCAAAGAATTATTTGTCTAATAATTACTATTCTTTAATTTTTGTTTATTTTTTTTAGCAATTGAAGATTAACAAATGAATAATTTTAATTGCTATGACAAAATCGATTTGTCTAATTTTTTTTAAAATAATTTCCTGACTTAAAATTAACAATTTTGTATACGCTGCTGTTAAAAGACATCATTGATACAGCAGTTCCAACTTTTTCATTGGGGAATACGGGAACGTTGCATTTACCCTCATCATGATTTCACTAGATAAACAACTTTACTGCTTAGCAGGGAAATTGATTAGAATGGCTGTAAGTCAAGGGCAGAATTGGTTTTCACTCATTAAACCACTACTTATATAAATTAATGTTTGGTTCTGCGAAAAAAACCTGGCTTTTAAAAATGAAACGGATTGGAGCAAATGCGTCAATGAAAGGTAGTTTGACGAAAACAGATTCGCAGACATACACAAATCAACAGCCAGTGACGCTTCACAAATGTCGAATAGTGTTCAGACATTTCCTACGTCACAGGTAAAACAATTGCTCTGGTCATCACGACAATATAAATTTAATTTAATTTAATTCAATTCAAATAAAAATTTAGATTTTATTGGCAGAACACTATCTGAAATAACTCAATTTAAAAATGGGCTCTATACCGTGAATTCCTCTTTTATTCGAATTATTTAAAATAATATCAACACATTTCGTGATGCATTCACAAATTCAGGATTCAAAATGCTTACGTGAGAAACTTTTAATGAGTTATGCACCAACAAGTTCAGTGAGAAAGGACGATTAAATTTACTTGAACGTGAGTGAGATACGTCACGTGTATTTCAATGTTTCCCTAGAGAAGTGGAAGGTGAGTATAAATATGAAATTGTTTTTAACAAACAGTACGACAACAAATTTTTTACACAGGTGGTAACATCCCGAAAATAACATTCGCAACATTAATGATTTTTATCACCGGTTCAGAGATGGTGCCTCTCTTCTCGAACAAGCGTAAAGCTACGTATAACAATTAAATTTTTTGGTAAGGATCACAATCCTCGAATTTTACGTTATCCATATGCATCAACGTGTTCAATGGAACTCGTTTTGCCAAGGTGAGCGAAAGACGTAGGAAAACTAATGACAGTTAGTCAAACGGGTTTTTGGAACTTTTAACACATTGATTTCTGTGGTGGTGTTTTTCGGTGAGCAAGGCCGGATATTGCAAATGCAATTTCGACTTTATCCCGATTTATTTATTTGGAATCAATTGTGTTATTTATTTTGTTAACTTATTTACAATCTATAAAAGAGAGGGGGAGTTATTTGAAATTTTCTGATGTGTTTGATTTAACAGCGTATGGTGATGCTGCTTAGGCAACAGAGTTGTTTGATAGGAAATCAATCACTGGATATGTAGTATTCTTAGGTAGTTGTCCAGTAACTTGGCGTTCTGTAAAATAAACATCAGTGGCTTTGTCTACTATGGAGGCCGAGTTTATTGCGACTCATGAATTAGTTAGAGAATTTATTGTCATTCAAGACATGGTCAAGCGGCAGCCGTTTGCTGGGATCATGTGGATTCAATTGCCTTGTGTACTGGAGAATTGGTAACCCCACCGCACGCATACGAAATAATGTTTTCTAAATGCAGCCATAAATGATTTTCCTTTTTGCACCGAGCCGGACGACTGCATTTGATTACCAATATTAACAAGTCAACAACCTAATCAGCTAAACACTTACGCGAAACAAAATACTATGATGCTCTTTTGGTGACTGCAAAGGCTATTTCAAACACAACACGGCATCACCAGACGGAGGATGTGGGGCATCACCAGACACCCCACATCGTCCGTTATTTACAAATTGCACACTACAGCGAACAGCACTCTCACGAGCACCCCATGTTCAAAACCATGTTAAAATTTTGTAACAAGTCAACTAATTTCCTACCATTATACAATTAAACTAAATAATCTTCTTAAATCAATCTGAACAACAGTGATCACATTACAAAGTGTAAAAATTTGGCGAACAGATGCCACCACAAGTATAAGATTAATTCAGAATGGCAAATTTTCATTTGCAAACATCTAGTAACTGATCCAGATATACAAGTAGTTTACTGTTTAAATAGTAGTAATTCGCTGAGGTAGTATTTATTTTTAAACAATCTTGAATTGAATTAAAAATGGGGAGGAAATTTTAAGAGTAATTTTCTACAAATTTTCCAACTTCAGAAATAAAAATCAGTAAGCATTATGCATAATTCAGCGCTATTTAAAACAAATTCTGTTTGACGATGATAAAAACTTAATAAAACATTACAAATGCACTGCTCAACAATCTCGACAATTTGACACAAAAATAAAACATTAAAATCAAAAAAGTCTTTTTTTTGCCACTAACAACACCGTATATTTCTTACTGAATACGGAATTATTAACAATCTGATTAACTACAGTCACTAGTACAACATTCTATAACACACAATTAAATTTTTTATAACGTCATCATCAACAAAAAATATCAAAATAACAGGATAAATATTAAAAATTATTTTGAATTTGATTGATCTCAAAATTAAGCACAATTTTGTAATAAAATAACCAACTTCGATTCAGACATTCAATGCATCGCTCTCCCACAATTAGTTTTTTACTATGTAACGGGGCTTCACTTGTCCAACCCCTGACAGTTTACACGGGTAGTCCCAAATTAGGTCATTCGACCATAGATCATACGACTGGACACTGAAGCTACCACCACCATCCTGACTACATCGTCTCACGTCGAGAAATTTCCGTGCTTCAACAGACGAGCGACGACGCGTGATATTCGGGAACCAGCTTGGGATTAAATCTACACGTTTTAGATAAGTTATCTTGGACCAGTACTGGTCCCATCAGCTTCACCTACCTGTAACCGGTGCGGAACAAAGGCCTTTGTTCCTCTCCAACGTCATCGAAGCCAGCCAGAACGTTGACTGTCCTGCTTACGCTTAATCTTTGTCTGTTATTTCTTGGAGTCCTTATTCTTTGTAATTATCATGAGAAGTCAACTTACGAATAAATACGCAAACTTTTGGATTAAAATACTTTTTCTTATTCTTATAGTTAAACGCGCGTGCTCAAGCAACAATTGCAATTATCTTGTGCGCTCTTTGTCTAATCCAACCCTAAAACAGGCTAGCCATTCAATTCATCATTTCTACCCAGACACAGAGACGCCAAAATTTGGGGCCTGTCCGGGATCGTCCCTTACGAGCTTTATTAAATTTACCTTTTTTTTTAAGACAAAGTTAAAAAAAAACCATTCTTTTCTTTTCCTTAAAAACGGAAAGTTTCTAACTTCTCAAAATTAATTCTTACGTTCGCGTATTCACTTCTTCTCCGCCTCCAGTATTATTACTATGGCGGGCGGTTCCAAACAGAACAATTGTAAAAAAAACAAGATGCCTAAACGTGCAAAAGGAGCGAATAGTACTGATCCGCCCGTGAGGGGTGCCAACGGGTGTCAACAATGAGGTTAATGTTACGAGCCTAGTGGTGGATTGGTTTAATCTCGACAGTACGTTGCCGCCGGACGACCCAGTCGCATCGATTACCCCCCTGAGAAAGGGGACAACGGGAGTAGTTAATGGGCGCAATGGGTCAAACGACCTCCAAAATACGGCTAACACGAGCGATGTTGCAAATGCAGATGCGGTACGAGATATGGAACAGCACCTTCAGCGATCGATGCATACAGCGATGCAGTAGATGATGAATGGCCTGGCTGAACGAATGTTGCGAGCGACAGTTGCCAATCAGCGGAATACTGTCGAGGACGCGAAAAGAGGCTTGGATATCCAAAACGGGCGTCGACAAGGGTCACTGGTCGATGAGGTGGAGCCTAATGCGACCAGGATCGAGGACTGGATATCACGGGACAAGCATTTGAGCGTCCCTCAAACCAATGCGGCTGTGGCTTATAGGAACGGGGATTTGATGTCCCAGAACGTTTGCGTGAACGCGCCACCGATCCTCGGTTTGGGGGCTACTGGGAATAGGCTCCGTGCACTTCTCAGGTGGCAGCCTATAAGAGCTATTTCCCCCAGTATGTGCCTCTTGAGTATCATAACTGGAGAGTGTGTCAGATCGCCTTGAGTGAGCTCTGTCTTTTTTTTGTTCCAAAAAGCAGTTTATACTGCTTTTGGACCTGGTTTTTTGGTTGTTTTTGGTGTTTAAGTGTCTTCTACACCTTTTACAATGGGTGTGGGTAAGTGTTTATTTTGCTTTTATTAGTGTTTTTGTGAGTGGAAGCTGCCTGGTCAGCTTCGCTCGATTTTCGTTTGTATCTTTTGATTCAAGTGTGTTACTAATGTTATTTTGTGCGGAGTGGATAGAGCGTGTAAAAAGCTCTCTATCGACACATAATTTATTAATTTTAAGTGTATTTTAATTGTGTGGGGATCGTTTTGAAATTTGAGTTGGTGGCCTGTATTGCCGCCATCTTGAACGTTTCCCAAACGTTTGTTCACTCGTTCGTGAATTTTTGCTGATAACTTTTGACTCGTTGCTGAATGTTATGGAGCTGAATGTGAATATGCTGTTGAAATGGAGGTGGATGGGTCGTCCAGCACTGCCCAGTGTGGAGGAGAAGATGGGGGTGGTGCTGGCTAGGGCCTGCAATACCGGACCAAAAAATCGATACCGGTATTACGGTATTCAAACCACTCAATACCGGCATACCGGTATCAATACCGGTATTGTAAAAAAAATTACGAAAAAATTAAAAAAAATTTTTTTTAACCACTTTACTTATCAATTTATACAAATTTAACTAAACAACAAATTGAATTCAGAATTTTGCATCTCCATTTTACATCCAGTTTGCATTGCATTTCTATCTTATTCGTGGCAAACACAACAAAACAAAAGTTGCAAACACCTTCACAAACACCATCACATCAATTGAATGTTGTTGCATCTTCCATTCAGCATTGTGTATTTTTAGATCTTTAATATGCAATTCCTTTCCCCTACTGAAGCGAAAGTGAGCAGTAGCACAACTCATTATATAATCTTCTGTACTTCAAATAACTGCAATTGGCAAAATTGATGGATAGGCATTAAATAAAATTGCTCATTCATGCTGTTCATAAAACAACATCGACTTCAAATGAAATATTGTGCAGAGGTTATGCCAGTGAATGGCAATGGGTTATCTATTCTAAATCACATTTGGATGTGGGATTGTTGCGGGCAAGAATGTTCAAAACAGATTTAAGATCATGAAATACAGATGAGCATACAAAATGAGCCGTTCTGCACAAACACAAAGTGAAAGTGCATATTAGAGATCTAAAAATACGCAATGCTGAATGGAAGATGCAACAACATCCAGTTGATGTCGTGATGTGTTTGTGAAGATGTGTGCAACTTTTGATTGGTTGTGTTTGCCACGAATAAGATAGAAATGCAATGCAAACTGGATGTGAAATGGAGATGCAAAATTCTGAATTCAACATGGCCGAACAGGTAGAGCGGCGAATCTGAGGGCGGCTAATCAAGTACCCAAAATTCTGCCAATCAAGAGGGGGGCGTACGGAGAGGCCAGTACGCCCGGGCGTACGGAAGGATAACCCTTAATTTTTTATTCTAAAATTTAAAATACCGTAATTGAAATTTTTTTAAATACCGAAATACCGGTATTTGAATACCGGCAAAAATGGTCCGGTATCCCGGTATTTGGGATACCGGAATACCGGTATTGCAGGCCCTATTGCTGGCGGATCTGACACTTCGCAGCAGGTTGATATTGGAGATAGGCGAAAATTCCCAGTTGTCAGGTTAACTAATATTTTGGCAACCTTGGGCCCGGGTATTTTGGCCCCCGGGGCTAGGGTTTCTGTGACCCGTGGTGATGTTCCGGGTTCTACTCCTTCGGTGGTGGCTTCGAGGGGTACGTCGGAAGGTGGCTGATCCGTTGGTGGGCGGTTCCTCAGATATTTTTGAATTGGACTCTGCTGGGCTCTTAAATAGTTTCTTTGCGGAAGTTGAGGTGGTCCGCTCTGCTACGACACGAGAATCTAATTCTAAGATCCTTTTTAATAAAACAGATCAGTCAAGAGTGGGTAAAGCTCTTGATTCATTGACAAAGGTATTTTTTGCACTTTTGGATAAGACTAAGTCTATGGAGTTGGCTGTTGTGCGGGGGGTGTCTCATGTGCGAGGGCAGACTGCTGGAGTGGTGTTGTCTGCTGTGCAGAGGGGGGCGGCGACTGGTTTTGCTGGTTGAAGCCAGCCTGTTGTCCCCACTTATAATCAAGTTGCTGCTATTAATCGCAAGAGATCTGTTAATGAGGCTCCCCGGGGTCCTGGACTTAAAGTTGGGGGTGACCAGAGGTCCCAGGGGTCAACTGCTAAAAGACAGGTTTTCGGGTCGGGCTCGGGATAAGGTGGTGACCCCCCCGACCCCCCCTGGCGCGTTTGGTACTCCACGGATGACCAGGGTTGTGGCTGGTTCCTCTAAATTGACTTATGAGGATGTGGCTAAGTTGAAGAGGACCCGGGGTGTCCGCTATACCACAATTTTGTCGGCTGAGGGCCCTTTGGAAGTGAGGAATGTTCGTAAAGAGCTGGATCCCCTGGTCAATATTAATGAATTGAGCAGTGGTTTTCAGTCAATTTGTCCCTTATCAAAGGAAAAGGTTGTTGTAGAGTCGGTTTCCCTCGAGTAGAGGGAAAAGTTTGTCAAAATGCTCGAGGGTAAAACAAAGTATCGCGTGTCAGACTTTCAGGATAGGAATCCTACGGTGGTGATAACTGGAGTTGATTCAGATCTGACCGTGGAAGACCTTAAGGGGGAAGTAAAGGCCCGAAATGGGGCTTTGATTGATCGTATTGGCGAGGCTTTATTTGAGACTGGATTTAAGGTTCTTCGGGCTCGTCCATGTAGAAATCCATCCCGTCAGAATTTTATTATTGAAGTGGTTCCTCCTATTTTCCATGCCTTGAAAGAAGCTGGGAAGGTAAATGTTGGTTGGACGCGGCACGTGGTGGAGGATTTTTTTTCCTCAACTAGATGTTTTAAGTGCAACGCTTTCGGGCATTTGGCTAAGAATTGCGTTGCGCAGCATCAGTGCTGCATCCGATGTGGTGGTAAGTACCAGGTTAAGGCGTGTGAAGCAGTGGCTCCCGACTGTTCTAACTGTCGAGAGCGAAAGATCGCTGCAAGGAGAAGATGCCACAGGGCGGATGACCCCAAGTGTCCTGTGGCTGTGGCGCGTTTGGAAATGGCGAAGGAGAACCAATTATGGTGTTACAATTTAGGATTTTGCAAATAAATTTGAGTCGAGGAGCGGCCGCCACGGCAGTCGCTTAGTCCTTGTCTCCCTCATTTGATTTCGTGTGCATTCAGGAGCCCTGCCCTTCTACCAAATTGGGGTCTTGGCGGAGAGCAGTGGCGAATGATGTGCGCGATGCGAAGTCTCGTATTATTGTTCATCCAGGGCTGGACTTTCTCTCCCTGACGGAGCATCAATCTCGTAATGTTACTGCTATTTTGGTTGGGGAGGGGATCGGTTCCTGGCTTTTGATCAATGTGTATTGTGAGCCTCAGGGCGATATTTTTGCTGTGTTGGATGTGGTTTCGGTGCTTATTTTGGCACACTCCGGGCCGGTTGTCCTTGTTGGTGATTTTAATGCGAGGCACCCGGTCTGGGGGAGTGTTGATCGTTGTCCTCGTGGTTTGAGTTTGTTGGATTTTGTAGTTCGTAGCGATCTCCTTTTGCGGAATGATCCTGAGTCTGGTCCGACTTTTCTTACGACCTGGGCCCAGTTTTATTGACTTGGCTTTTACGAGGGGTATTTCTTCGTGCGGTTGGGAGATCCTTGAAGATGACTCCCTGAGCGACCACCGGTCTATTGTTGTGTCGCCTTCGCTGAGAATTGGTGCACCGCTTGTGCGTCCTGTTCGTTTTAATTGGAGGCGGGTGGAGTACGGCAAGTTTCGCCATGAGCTTGAGTGCTAATTTGAATTGGTGCCTGGTTGGTGACCCTGAGGAAGGGGCCAACCGACTTCAAGATGCCTGCGAGGGGGCCTGTCGGTCTATCAAGGGTCCATCACGTCCGCCTTCGCGATTTCGTGAGGTGGCCTGGTGGACTCCTGAGTTGTCTCGAATGTGGCAAGAGGTTAGATCTAGTCGGCGCCGTTTTCAGCGGGAAAGGGGTCCTGTGTTTCGGGCTGCCCTTCTTGCTGAATTTAAATCTAAGCGCCGAGATTATGGCGGTGCCATTCTGCAGACTAAGTTGCGGTCGTGGCGGAAATATTGTGAGAAGAGTTCTGGGCGGGATCCTTTCAGTCTTCCTTATAAGATCTTGGCTGGGAGGAATCGTTCCTGCCCAGTGAAGACTTCAATGCAGCAAGGTGACGGTTCATGGACGGTTGGTCACGGGGAGACGGAGAGTTGTCTCCTTGAGAGGTATTTTCCTGCCGATGATATGAGTTGTGATTTGGGGGCTCACCGGCTGCTGCGCCGACGTGCGCTAGAGGGTTCCACTTGGGACGACGATTTGTGTTTTTCTCAGGCAGAGCTCCGGCAAGTGGTTTTATCCTTTTCTATTAAAAAAGCTCCAGGACCCGATGGGGTACCGGCGGCAGTTTTGCGACATGTCTTTATGGCATGCCATGATTATTGGTTGTCTCTTTTGAACAGCTGCCTGTGCTTGGGAGTTTTTCCCCCAGGTGTGGAAGCGAGCAACTGTGGTCTGAATCCCCAAGGGTGGAGGGAATTTCAGGCCAATTTGTTTGCTACTGGTCCTCGGTAAAGTTCTGGATAAGTTGTGCGCGGGCCAGTTGGGTTTCTTTCTTGAGTCGCATGGCCTCTTGTCCCCCAGCCAGTTTGGCTTTCGTACAGGACGTCATACGGTTTAGGCTATTAAGGCGTATATAGACCATGTTCGGTCGGCGGCGGGGAGTGGTAACCATTCTTTAGCGGTGGCCCTTGATGTGAAGAATGCTTTTAATGAGGCTTGGTATCAGACGATTTTGGTTAGTCTGGGGGGCTTTCAGTGCCCGTCGAATTTGTTTTGTTTAGTTAGAGATTTTTTAAAGAATAGAAGGATCTTCTCAGAAGGTGTGGAGTCGGTGACCTCCAGGGGATGTCCCCAGGGATCTTGCCTGGGTCCTATCCTCTGGTTGGTCTTAATGGAGTCATGGTTTGCTGCCTTGAACGTCGAATTGCAGTGGCGGACCGGATACAGGCCTTCGCGGATTACTCACTTATTATTATTTGTGGGCCAACTGTGCGGGCAATTGAGATTAAGTGGACCTTGATTTGGAGGTCCTGCGAGGTATGGGCGGACTCTGTTAAGTTGCGTTATAATGTGTTGAAGATTCATCTGCTGTTCCACCCAGCGCGTAATATTTTGCGCGGTCCAGTCATTCAAGTTGGTGGGCAGCAGCTGGCACTGGGAGAGACCCTTAAATATCTGGGTGTTATTTTCGATGGGAGGTTTCAGTTCCTCGACCATGTTAAGTATTTGCAGGAAAGGGTTCTGTCTATTTGTGCCAAGGTCTTTTCTGCGAGTGGTGTGACCTGGGGTTTGCGCCGGGTCACACGACGTATAATTCATCGCCGGGCTATTGAGCCTATGTTCTTATATAGGGCAGAGGTTTGGGGCGGGCGCTCTGGGGACTCTCGGGTCATCAAGCGTCTTGACTCAGCTCAGCGGCCTTTTTTGTTGTCAATTTAATCGGCTTATCGAACTACTGCAAACCGCTCCCTGCAGGTCCTCTCCGGTTGTGCACCGCTTTGTCTGCTTGTTAAGGGGAGATTTGAGTTGCGCTGGTTGAGGATCACGACCGTTAATAAAGATTCCCCGGTGCCGGTTCGGTTGCGACCACATCCGGCTGAGAAGTTTGAATTTGATGTGTTGACTTGGGGTGATGATGGGGCGAGAGTGCCAGTGAGCACCCACTGTTTCACCGATGGTTCGGGACATGGCACAAATACTGGGGCTGCTTTTGTAACCTTTTTTGGTGGAGCTGAGGTTAATGTGTGGCGTGGGAGGCTCCCGGAAGGCTGCACGGTGTTCCAAGCAGAGCTTCTTGCTATTTTGAGGCCAGTTCTGTCCTTGGAGGATAGTGTTCGCTCTGGTAATAACGCTTCTGTTCTCTCAGATTGTAGGTCTGCCCTTTGGGTAGTGGCCCGGGGCAGTGCCAATTACGGCGCTTCACTCGAGGCCTGGAGGTGTCTGGGCAGGATGAGGGAGCGCGGGGTTAATATTTCCTTGGTATGGGTTAAGTTCCACTGGGGGATAGTTGGTAATGAAAGAGCAAATGAGGAGGCCAAGGCCGCCACATTATCGGAATTGAGGGTAGATTGTGGGGTTCCCGACTCTACCCTGAAACATCAAGCACAGGTGGCTGTCCGGGCTGACTGGCAGCGGGCCTGGGATAGTGCGAGCGTAGGTCGGCCTGTTTATGGCTTTGTCCCGCGGGTGTGTTTCCTGCTTGATTTATCAAGTGCAGGGAAACTCACACATTTGATCTCGGGGCACGGCCCTTTTAATAGTTATTTGTATCGTTTTAATTTGGGTGTCGACTCGCCGCTGTGTTTATGTGGCGAGTCGGCGGATGAGGTCGACCACGTGCTTTTTTATTGTTCTTTGCCCCGACGTCTTAGGGCCATAGCATTTTTTGCTCAGGCCTGTGTAAGGCCTGGCTGTGGGTGGCCGGCGATTTCTAGCTCCGCCTATGTGGCCCCTGAGACCCTGGACGACTTTGTTCGTTTCGCGGGGAGGTTCGTTTTTGACTATGATAATGTGTAGTGGTTGATTGTCTTGTTTTTTAAGGATTGTGGTTTTGGTTTTGGTTTTGTTGTGGTTGGCTGGGGCGCTTGATAGCTGCTGTGTCGCCGTCGTGCCCTGGCCGCCTCGTTTTTGTTTGGTTGTTTGCTTGATTTTCTTGAATCGTTGGTGGCTTTTGGATTGGTTGTTGGTTTTTGTTGGGTGCGAGGTTGGGAGGTGGGGGTGTCTGGGGGGGTATGGCTTTGGCCTGTGGGCCCCCTGAGCACTGTGATTCAGCTTGCCCTTGCTGGTCATCTTCTCACTCTGTTTTGCTGGGTTCTTTTGGTTGATTGATTTTAGTATTATTTGATTGTGTTTAGTTGGCCTATGTATGGGCAGGGGTTTGCGGGGTGGGTCCGGAGTATTGTATGAGTGATACTTCCTCCTCTACGACGAGCCCACTCCGGGGATTTGTGATACCCTTTGGGTTCCTCCGCCCACCGGCCGAGGTTGCGTGACAACCCATTACAAACAGTTTTAATTTTCCTGGTTTTTTGGGGGGTTCCTTGGTTGTGTCCTTGTGAATGTTTTCTGATTTTGTGATTTTGTTGTTGGGTTTTGTGCTTTTAGGGAGGCTTCGCTGGTCGGAGTCTTCCGTTTTGTCTTAAATGCTTTTAGATGTTTTAAAACTTTTAAGTTTTATTCTGCCAAGCGCATTTGGAAGATTTAGGTGCTTGCACTGGGTATGGGGGGCTGTGGTGGAGTGATGGTAGTAGTGATGAGAGGGTGTGGCAGGACGGCCCGAATGCTTGCTGCGGGTCGGGCGGCGGGCAAATTTAAAGTATGTGCCGCTGAGTGAACAACGGGACAACGAGGCAGCATTCGCCAGGAATGCAGTAGATGTGCCCCAGGAGGGCCGGCAAAACGTGCTACAAGATCAAGGGGTCATCGTCCACGAGAATAAGGGGCGCGTTGAAAACGGAGTCTGCCACCCATATCACGCTTTGGCTCAGTCGATGGACGTCCGAGTGCAAGAGCAGTCTGTCCTGCTGGACTCTTGGGGCTGGGATAAACAGCAGGAGCAATACGGTCATAATTACAACCACCGACTCCCCAGAAATCACACGAGCGACTCGAGTCTGCACGACAGCGAGTTAGATGAACGATACAAGGACTGGGGGAATAGCTACGGTTATAACGACTGATTGGCGAATGAGATGGGATCGCTCTGATCCTCGAGGAAACGCGGGGCAGAAGGCCCATATACGCAGAGGGGCGCTGCGGTTGGCAATGGGCTATCCGCAGTACCTTGAACGTGGTTTCCCACCCCTTGGCGGACAGAGCTTAGCCCCGTTTGCGAATTTGTTCCAACGTATCATTCAGGGAGGTCACAGCACCCAGGCCGCGGGGGTTACAGGGGGACGACGGGTTCAGGGCCAAGTCGGATCCAAGAAAACCAACGGCTGAAACGAATCACGGCCGCAGAGCCTCGACTGACGTACGACGGAGATAGGGCTAAAGTTCACGATTATTTGGTGAACGTGGGAAATTTTCTGGTGTGTACGCACGCTAGTTATACGGAGGCGGCACACAACTAAACTTCAGTCGCTGGAGGGCTGTGCGTTTAAATGGTACCAGACAAAAGGCGCTCGGTTGGGCAAATAGGAACAATATTGCCGTGCGATAAGAGCGCTTCGCTGAACACAATGACACAATCAAGGCCCGATTCGCTCGTACGAAGGAAGGTTCGAGCGAACAGTTGACTGACTTTGAGCTGCGGATGCTCGATGAGATGGACCATATGCTCGATCCGGGCGCATTCGAGAAAAATCTAGTGGTCGCGATATTTGCGAACGCCTAACTGTGGGTGCGTAAGTGCATGTTGGCATGAGTCTCTTACCCAAACACAGCAGAGGGCATGCAGTGGTGTCTCTACTTCCAATCAAGTAGAATCGCTAAGAGCGAAGAGATGTATTTTGACTCACGGGAAGAGGCAGTGGTGCTGCGTCAGACGATAACACTGGGATAAAGGCGGTCAATTATGCTCAGCAATGGTCGGGTACATACTTTTCGAGCACATGGTCTTTGGGGGCGGTTCAGCCGACGTCGCATGGATTCTCGGACGAGTCAGATTACGCATTGGCACATTCGGATGCCGAACCGGATCCGTTCAATTGGGAGTACGCTACGTTGATCAATGCGCTGCCAGCAGACCTCAGACCAACATTTCAGGCAAGAATCGACCCGAAATTACCGTGTGCGCGGTGCGGGAAGCGAGGCCTTAGTATCTTAAATTGTTACAGTGAAACCTGTCTATTCCGGAACCTGTATAAAATGGAAACCTGTCAATTACGGAAAAATTTTGTGGTCCCGGCAAAAGTAATAGGGCACTACATGTATTAGCACTTGTGTAATGTGGAAACTGTCTAACGTGGATGTGGAATGCAAAAGTGGTACAGATTTGGTCTTGAACCCTGCCTAATGTGGAATATTCGTCACTATAACTGTGCTGAAAACGTCAGGCTTAACTTTATAAATCAGAATTGTCATGCGGTGACATCTACTGCACAAAACAAGAAAGATTCTATGTTGAAATTGAAGATGAGTTGAATGAATAAAGTGATGGTTATTATTGGATAAAGAATTAGTGATTTTATGATTAGGAATGCGCTAAAATTGTAAAAGTACATTAGATATGTATAAAATTGTGTATGTAAACAACATTCTTGATTGTGGTTGTTAAACTGGTAGATTTGATGTTTAAAACGACGCACAACTACAAATAAGGAGTGGAGAGAAAAGATGCTAAAAATAAGAGAGAGAGAGAGAGAGGAAGAAGGAAAAAGAGAACAGTGTGTGTAGAAAAGTGATGCGAGAGAGGTTGATGCGCGAGGATGGAGTAATCATTTTGAAGATTCGCCTATGGAGATTATTGTGAGTGGAGGATTGTGAACTAGTGAGATTTGGACAAATAAAGAAACATCAAGACAGAAGAGAGAAGGCCAAACCATCAGGAGAAATGTAAGACATGAACTTTATTCTAATGATGTGTAGAGATGTGTAACCTTAACAATATTTATTATATTTTTCGTATGCCTTTGTGTGCTATTTATGTGAATGTATAATTTTGGAGTGTTACCATTAAATGATATTTGACAAGATTTGGATTGGATTGATTTAGCAATATTGCACTCCTGCAACACCCATTAAATTGTTTGGCGGCAGTTCTTGAATTTAGGTGTCAAGGACTAGCACGTTTCAGAATGGCGCCAAGAAAAGACCTCAGTTTAAGCGAAAAAGTCAAAATTATTTAATTGGTGGGAAAAAAAGGAGCGTAAAACTAATACAGGAACAGTTAAAGTGTAGGAAAACTCAAGTACACAACATTCTGAAATGGAAAGTTGAATTGATGAAGGAGTTTGAAAAAGGCAGGGTGATTTTAGATTGTGAAATTTTTTATGTAATATTTCTTTAGTTAAATACGAGACACAAATCTAAAAAAAAATTCCCGGATCAGAATGTGCAACCCTGTATAATGTGGAAACCTGTCTATTGTGGAAAGTTCAATCGGTCCCGTGCGATTCCAGAATAGACAGGTTTCACTGTATCAAAAAAATATGTTCTGGATGTGTGTAGTCTAAAATCTAAAAGGCTCGTTGACAGTTTGCAGATTAATATTTAATTTACTATTTTTGTCAATAGATGGCGCACAATGCCAACTTCGATCGCGTGATTAGCACGTGATCACTTGACTCACTTGTCATTCGAAAATGTCGGCTATGCACGAACAGTCTGCACTTCGGGACTAGCTTAATATAAACTTTGAAATTTTTGTTTGATGGTAAATATTTAGCTACTAAGTTAGAGTGTTGATTTTGTTTGGAAATAGTTTTCCACACCGCCATAATACTTGGTATTGTAATTTTAATGTTGATAACTTTCTTGCATAGACTTTGGAAACTTATAAAATCATCAATTTCTCTTTAAAATTGTTTTTAATCAGTGATATACATTGACTAAATACAGTAGTTTATAGGATGATCACGATTTTTGCTTATACACAAACATCGTGAACATTAGCTTGTAAACGAAAATTATAATTGACGGTTGCAAAATAATTCAAACTGCACAAAGATTTGACGTGTTACAGCTGTTACACGTGGATGCTTATTCTCGCTAAAATTTGTTTGTTTAAAGATACTGCTTTGTAATTCAAACCGTCAACCATTGGAAAAAGAATCAGGATTTTACAAATTTTCAAAATCCCATTTTTGCTCAATCTAACTTACTGTACTTAATTTTTATTTTTTTTAAGTTCTGCGTTGTCACTGCTAGAAAATTGAATGTTATGACAACGTCAAAGCTTAAATTATTTCTTCTGGGGTGTTTTTTATGATTACTGATTTCACGTGTTTAAAAACTTGCAACAGTGATTTTTTGTAAAGGAATTTGGTTTTATGCATTGTGAATATTTTTATGTATTTCTGGGTTAACGAAGTCATTGCCTTTCTATTTTAGAGTGGTGAATTCGTTGTTCTATCAAGGTTATATGTATCCGAACCTCATTACTCATTTTTGCAGTTAATTTTTGTAAAAATTTATACATCTTGCAACTGAAAAGTTTATTTTAAGACCGAAGAATGTTAGTGCATGGGGTTTAGTCAGCAATCACATTGAAATTTTGCTTAGTTGAATTTATTTTGTTGTAGTCTAAATCCTTAGATAATTTGCTTGTTTGATTATTATTAGTCCAAGTATATACCCCAGATGGTAAATGGAACGTTAAGCAATTGCTGTACGTGTAAATTTTAGGTTGTAATTGTTTGTAACCCGAAAATACAATTGTGATAAATTTTCTTCATTATTATTTTTGGTAATTTAAACCATTAACTGTACAAGTTTTTTATTCCAATTTTATACAACCCGTAATGAGATTTACCAGTGGGAATTCCCATAAATATCAATTCAAATAACCTCAACCCCGCGCATATATTCTGTACCCTCTGTGACGTCAAAGTGACGTTGTCGCGTGTCGATAACGTCTAATGGTAACGTCACGTTGACGACAAGACAGACTCAATGAGTGATTGGTACTTTTGTGTAGCGATATTTTCCTCACCATTTTGATTGTTCTTTTTAATGCAACATTTTTTAATTTATGCTAGAATGATAAGTCTAAGACCTAAGTTAACTACAGTACACGACAAAAAATGTTTCAATCTGCAGTGCTATGACGTTATCAGGACTTCCGTAGTTTATTCTTTCTCGCACGAACTTCCGTAATTTCAGTGTTCAGATGGCGTAATCAATGATAACTTACTTGTTAGAATTTATACCATTTTTCGAAAATGTCGGTTTTTTATGAACTGCCTAAAAAATGTAAGGATTTCAACATAAATTTGGCGATTGACAATTTGTGTACAGTACTAAAATGATGCAACGACAGAAAAATTTGTTTTAGATTTGTACCGTTACCCAATTATTCTGTTGAAATTTAATACGAAATTTCTTACGTGGCCGTATTGGTTCGAATTGGCAGAATTAGCTTAAAATTCTGATGGTGAATATATTTTTCCCCGATACATGATTTAAACCTATAAGACCCAACACTGCGTA
>JAQIWS010000706.1:0-16945 GCA_034696085.1 Stigmatogaster subterranea | reverse complement strand
CTAAAACTTTTGTACTACGATTACAAAATGTGGATTATTCGAGGTTTTTAACCTTTTTGAAACTTTTAGAAAGATTACAAGACATCAGTGTATATGAATTAACTAAATGTACAATAAATTTTAGTATTATTTATTACGAATTTTTATTTAAGAAATAAAACAACATTTTAACCCATTCGGACAATAAAATGGTTTTTGCATTTTCTCACAATCCTCTGTCGTACATTCTCCGCCCATACTCTTGCAGCTTTCTGGACCAGCTAAAATGTAAAGAAATTAAACACATTCTTAAATATTATATATATAAATCCTTACGTAATTTGCAACAGATTAGTGGTCGACGACAGAAAGCTACAACGAGGTTCTTTTTAGGGCAACGGTAATTTTCAACGCATTTTTCACCTCGATGGTGACATTTTCGACTTTCTCCAGCTAGAATAATATATATATATAAAAATGTTATTTTTTGTACTGATTTATTATACCAACCGTTAATAATTATAAAGAGGATAAGCATCGCGCAGGTAAAACGAAACATTCCAATCGTCGTGAATGTAGTATTACAGTCGTGTACAATAAATCCCTCCGTTTTTTAATAAAAACATGTTTTTGAGCTTTGGTTTATTAACCCTAAAAATGCCAAACTTTTTGTGTTTATTGTTATTTATGACGTCATAAGGTCCTACAGTGCTGCAATCTAGCGTTGGTTTTTTGAGGTAATTAAAAATAAAGTAAATCATACACAAAATCATTAATATTCACTGGAAATTCCTATTTATTTTAGTTATTTTACATATGACAACATACAGATCCATGAAGCTCACAAGGATATGGCTGAGTTTGTCCACAACCAAAACGTACGCATTTTCCGCCTCCTTCTGCACAATTCAACCCTGGTTAAAAAAATTGATTATTTAGGTAATTAATAATTCAAAAGTAAAGGAATTTCGGTATTCAAAACTTACTTGCTCCGCAACAAATTTTTTCTTTACCGCAAGAATTAACTAGAATTTCGTGATCCTCGACGGGACAGTCAGTAGGTATAACGCAACTTCCACCATCAGAGATACACTGTTCGTAGTCTGAAGCTAAATTAGAAAATAATATTCGGTTAAAATAATAACAATTTTCATCTGGGTAAAAAATGATTATTTAGGTAATTAATAATTCAACAGTATGGGAATTTCGGTATTTAAAACTTACCTTTTACGCAACAAACTTTTTCTTTACCGCAAGAAATTCGTTGCATTGAGTCTTCCTCGGGACAGTCATTAGGTGTAACGCATTTTCCACCTTCAAAGTATTGACAAAGTGAGAATTCTGAAGCTAAATTAGAAAATAATATTCGGTTAAAATAATAACAATTTTCATCTGGTTACAAAATGATTATTTAGGTAATTAATAATTCAAAAGTATGGGAATTTCGGTATTTAAAACTTACCTTTTATGCAACAAACTTTTCCTTTACCGCAAGAAATTCTTTGCATTATGTCTTTCACGGGACATTCAGTATCTGTAACGCATATTCCACCTTCAAAGTCTTGACAATGTTTGACTAATGAAACTAAATTAGAAAATAATATTTGGTAAAAGTAATAACAAAAATGTCTTAATATTCACCTTCCTCGCTACTGCGGATAGTTAGCAAGAGTCCAAGCACTGCGCAAGCGCAACGAAACATTCCCATATCGAAGGATTGAGTTCCGTAACGAAAAATGTGATTTATCAGGCGTTCCAAATCCTTTTTAAACTCCTGGAAAGTTGACCACGTCCGCAAAAGCCAACGTCTGTGTAAATATAGTAACAGGTGCGCCCAATTATTAGCAGATATTCAAAAAATTCCCACGTTTTAGACTACTACTGTACCGCAATCTTGCGTCGAGATTTTAAGGTACGGTAATTAAAATAAAGAAATTTATACAAAATTATTATTATTCACGTGGAAATTTTTATTTATTTTATTTAATTCACCAACTACAACAGTAGAATCCATTCGAACAAGGATAATTTAGCCGATTTTTTGCATTGCCCGCCTTTTTTTTCACATATTTACTCTGGTTAAAAAAATTGATTATTTAGGTAATTAATAATTCAAAAATATGGGAATTTTGGTATTCAAAACTTACTTCCCTTGCAACAAACTTTTTGTTTACTACAAGAATTATATAGTATTTGGTCGTCCTCGTCGGAACAGTCAGTACGTGTAACGCATCTTCCACCTTTATTGTAACAACGTTCTTTACCTGAAGCTAAATTAGAAAACAATATTTGGTAAAAATAATAACAATTTTCATCTGGTTAAAAAATGATTATTTAGGTAAGGTGTAATTAAAAGTATGGGAATTTCGTGATTTAAAACTTACTTTTTACGCAACAAACTTTTTCTTCACCACAAGAAAATTCTTGCATTATTTTGTCCACGGGACAGTCAATAGGTGTAACGCATTTTCCACCATCAAAGAGTTGACAAAGTTCGTCGTCTGAAGCTAAATTAGAAAATAATATTTGGTAAAAATAATAACAAAATGTCTTAATATTCACCTTCCACGCTGCTTCGGATAATTAGCAAGAGTCCAAGCACTGCGCAAGCGCAACGAAACATTACCATATCGAAGGATTGAGTTCGTAACGCAAAACGTGATTTATCAGGCGTTCCAAACCCTTTCTAAACTCTTTGAAAGTTTACTACGTCCGCAAAAGCCAGCGTCTGTGTAAATGTAGTAACAGGTGCGCCCAATTAAGTAGATATTCAGTAAATCCCCACGTTTCAATTAATAAAAAAAGTTATTAAACTTTGGTTTATTATTCTGAAAGATAGCATTCAATACAAAATTAAGACCTAACGATGCACTTGTTGAGCAAACTGGCCACCATATTGACTCTATTGAAGACGTTGTAATCTACAAGTTCAATGATATCACCGGTATATAAAACGTTATTTTCAATACTGATTTACCAACCATCAATAATTATAATGAGGATAAGCATCGTGCAAGTTAAACGAAATATTTCAATCGTTGTAAATGTAGTAACAGTTGTAAACAATAAATCCCTCCGTTTTTTAACAAAAACATGTTTTTGAGCTTTGGTTTATTAACCTTAGAAATGCCAAACTTTTTGTCTTTATTGTTATTTATGACGTCACAAGGTCCTGCAGTGCTGCGATCTTGCGTTAGTTTTTTAAGGTGATTAAAAATAAAGTAAATCATACACAAAGTGATTATTATTCACTGGGAATTCAAGTTTATTTTAGTTATTTCCACCAAATACAACAGTAAAATCCATTCGAACAAGAATAATCTAGCCGCAATGGCCCACAATCAAAACTTGAGCATTTTCCACCATTTTCTTTACAAATGTCATCTGGTTAAAAAAATTGTTATTTAGGTAATTAATAATTCAAAAGTATGGGACTTTCAGTATTTAAAACTTACATTTTATGCAACAAACTTTTTCTTCACCGCAAGAAATATATGTAGCTTTGTCTTCCTCGTTGGGACAGTCAGTATGTGTAACGCAATTTCCACCTTTAGATTTACACTGTTCGTCGTCTGAAGCTAAATTAGAAAATTATATTTGGTAAAAATAATAACAATCTTCATCTGGTTACAAAATGATTATTTAGGTAATTAATAATTCAAAAGTATGGGAATTTCGGTATTTAAAACTTACCTTTTATGCAACAAACTTTTCCTTTACCGCAAGAAATTTGTTTCATTATGTAATTCACGGGACATTCAGTATCTGTAACGCATTTTCCACCATCAAAGTGTTGACAAAGTACGTCTTCTGAAGCTAAATTAGAAAATAATATTTAGTAAAAGTAATAACAAAAATGTCTTAATATTCACATTCCTCGCTGCTGCGGATAGTTAGCAAGAGTCCAAGCACTGCGCAAGCGCAACGGAATAATCCCATATCGAAGGATTGAGTTCGTAACGCAAAATGTGATTTATCAGGCGTTCCAAACCCTTTTTAAACTCCTGTAAAGTTTACTACGTCCGCAAAAGCAAACGTCTGTGTAAATGTTGTCACAGGTGTGCCCAATTAAGAAGATATTCAGTAAATCCCCACGTTTTTTAATAAAATAAAGTCGTTAAACTTTGGTTTATTAGTCCGAAAAAACAGTGTTCAATATAAAATTAAGACCTAACGATGCACCTGTTGAACAACTCCAAAGTCTTCATATTGACTATATTGAAGACTTTGTTATCTACAGTTTAAGATGGTAAATTTATAACATACGGTAGTTTCCAACGCACACACCTGTGCAAAACACTCAAAAATTTATAACTCACTGTTCAAACTTTTGCCTCAATGTTAATTCTGGTGTCACAAGATATTAGAATACAGTAAAAGTCGAAAAATTCGGATACCAGAAATCCGGACTAGTTGAATTTTCATAAAAGTCCGGATTTTCGGGTGGACTATCCAAGAATCCGGAAAATTCGAAAATCCGGGCTGCGCAAATCCCCGAGTGGTCAGGATTTTGGACTTTTACTGTGCTGCAATCTTACGTCGAGATTTTAAGATATTGTAATTAAAATAAAGTAATTAACACAAAATAATTATTATTCACGTAGAAATTTTTATTTACTTTATTTATAATCAACCAAAATACAACATTTTAATCCTTTCGGACAAGGATTACGTTGCTGCGTTGATCCACAATCTGAAGTTGTGCATTCACCGCCTATCTCTTCACATTTCTTCACTATAGTTACGGAGGAAAAAATAGTTATTTTTATAAAAATCAAAAGTTATGAGAGATTGAGTATTTTAAGCTTACGTTTTCTGCAACAAATTTTTCCTTTACCGCAAAAAGCTGGAATTTTGTCTTTCTTGGAACAGGCGTTAGGTCTAACGCATTTTCCACCTCGAGCGCCACACTTTCGAGCTTCTTCAGCTAAATTAGAAAGTAATCTTTAGTAAAGAAAACAATAAAATTTCATTATATTTACCTTCCACGCTGCTTTGGATAATTAGCAAGAGGATAAGCATCGCGCAAGCGCAACGAGACACACTTGCCGTGTCGATGGATTGAATTCGTAACTCAAAATACGATTTATTAAGCGGTCCAAACCCTTTTTAAACTCTTGAAACGTATACAACGTTTGAAAACGCCAACTTCTGTGTAAATGTAGTAACAGGTGTGCGCAATTAACTAGATATTCAATAAATCCCCACGTTTCTTAATAAAATAAAGTCGTTAAACTTTGGTTTATTACTCTGAAAGATATAGCATTCAATACAGAATTTTGAACTGACGTTGCACCTGGCCATCATATTGTCTCCATAATTATTGCAAACTTTGTAAACTACAATTCAATGATATTACCGGTATATAAAATGTCATTTTTAATATACTGATTTTCCAACCGTTAATAATTATAACGAGATAAGCATCGCGCAGGTAAAACGAAACACTCCAACCGTCGTGAATGTAGTATTACAGTCGTGTACAATAAATCCCTCCATTTTTTAAGAAAAACATGTTTTTGAGCTTTGGTTTATTAACCCTAAAAATGCCAAACTTTTTGTCTTTATTGTTATTTCTGACGTCACAAGCTCCTACACTGCAATCTTGCGTTGTTTTTTTAAGGTGATTAAAAATAAAGTAAATCACACACAAAATTATTAATATTCACTGGAAATTCCTGTTTATTTTAGTTATTTTACACACGACAACATTCATATTCAGTATTACAACGATACGGCAGCTTTCGTCCACAATGAGAGCCAGAGTGTACGCATCCTCTGCCTGCACCTTCACACTCTCCATCTGGTTTAAAAAAAAGGGATTATTTAGGTAATTAATAATTCAAAAGTAAGGGAATTTCGGTATTTAAAACTTACTTATTTTGCAACAAACTTTTTCTTCACCGCAAGAAGTACCTGGAACTTTGACATTCTCGGCGGGACAGTCAGTAGGTAGAACGCAAGTTCCATGAAAACCGCTACAAATTCCGTTGCCTGAAGTTAAATTAGAAAATAATATTTGGTAAAAATAATAACAAAATGTCTTAACACTCACCTTCCACGCTGCTTCGGATAACTAGCAAGAGTCCAAACACTGCGCAAGCGCAACGAAACATTGTCATGTCGAAGGTTTAATTTCGTTACGCAAAATGTGATTTATCAGGCGTTCCAAACCCTTTTTATACTCCTGGAAAGTTGACTACGTCCGCAAAAGCCAACGTCTGTGTAAATGTAGTAACAGGTGCGCCCAATTAAGAAAGTATTCAGTAAATCTCTACGTTTCTTAATAAAATAAAATCGTTAAACTTTGGTTTATTATTCTGAAAAACAGTATTCAATAGAAAATTAAGACCTAATGATGCACCTGTTGAGCAACTCCAGACCCTTCATATTGACTGTATATTGAAGACTTTGTTATCTACAGTTTAATGATATTAAGTTTAAGTTACTGGTATATTTACAACATACGGTAGTTACCAACGCACACCTGTGCAAAACACCAAAAAATTTATAACTCACTGTACAAACTTTTGCCTTTATTGTTAAATCCGAAGTCACACGATATTACAATAGAGCAAAAGTTTAAAAATCCGGATGCCAGAAATCCGGAACACCCTAGAATCCGGACTAGTTGAATTTTCAAAAGACACCGGATTTTGGGGTGGACAATCCGAGAATCCGGATTTTCGAACCTGTCCTAACAACAAAAGTTTTCTTTACAATCGAATTTTTAACAAAATTCTTTATCAATTTTAAAATATATTAGAATTCTTCCATTAATGTGAAGTTTTATTAAACATTTTCTTAAATTTGAACTTTTAAATTACTGTCTCACAATCCGGAATATTCGAAAATTCGGACTGAGCAAATCCCCGAGTGGTCAGGATTTTTGGACTTCTACTACTCTGCAATCTTTCGTCGTGATTTTAAGGTACGGTAATTAAAATAAAGTAATTTACACGAAATAATTATAATTCACGTGAAAATTTTTATTTATTTTATTTAATCAACCCAAGTACAACATTTTAATCCATTCGGACAAGGATTACTTTTCTGCTTCGATCCGCAATCAAAATTCGTGCAGTGTCGGTCTTTCATTTCATAACAATTTATCTCTGGTTAAAAAAATGATTATTTAGGTAATTAATAATTTAAAAGTAATGGAATTTGAGAATCTCGGTATTTCAAACTTACGTTTTACGCAACAAACTTTTTCGTTACTGCAAGAAATGTGTGGAATTTTTATGTAGTTCTCGGAACAGTCAGTAACGCAATGTCCTCCAACTTCAAAGCTACACTCTATGTCTCCTGGAACTAAAGTAAACAATAATATTTGGTAAAAATAATAACAAATTGTCTTAATATTCACCTAGCTCCACGCTGGTTTGAATAATTAGCAAAAGTCCAAGCACTGCGCAATCGCAACGAAACATTGCCACTTCGAAAGATTGAGTGCGTGACACAAAATGTGATTTATCAGGCGTTTCAAACTCTTGGAAAGTTTACTACGTCCTCAAAAGCCAACGGGCTGTGTAAATGTAGTCACAGGTGCGTCCAATTAAGAGGATATTCAGTAAATCCCCATGTTTCTTAATAAAATAAAATCGTTAAATTTTGGTTTATTATTTTGAAAGATAATTAAAATTAAGACCTAACGATGCACCTGTCGTTATTGAAGACTTTGTTGTGTGCCGTTTAATGATATTATACGGTAGTCACCAATGCACACCTGTGCAAAACACCCAAAAATTAGTAACTCACTGTACAAAATTTTGCCTTCATTGGTAATTCTGACGTCACAAGATATTACAATTCAGTAAAAGTCCAAAAATCCGGATCACCCGAGAATCCGGATTAGTTAAATTTTCAGAAATGTCCGGATTTTCGGGTGGACAATCCGAGAATCCGGATTTTCGAAGCTGTCAGAATGTCAAAATTTTTCCTTACAATCGAATTTTTATCAAAATTCTTTGTCAAATTTAAAATATATTAGAATTCTTCCATTAATGTGAGAATTATCACATTTTTTCTTGAATTTAAACTTTAAAATTACTGTCTCAGAATCCGGAATATTCGAAAATTCGGACTGAGCAAATCCCCGAGTGGTCAGGAATTTTGAGACTTCTACTGTTCGGCAATCTTATATCGAAATTTTAAGATACTGTAATTAAATAAAGTAACTTACATAAAATATTTAGTATTCACGTGGAAATTTTTATTTATTTTATTTAAACAACCCAAATACAACATTTTAATCCTTTCGGACAGGGATTACGTTGCTGCATTGATCCACAATCTGAAGTTGTGCATTCACCGCCTATCTCTTCACATTTCTTTACTATATTTACGGAGGAAAAAATACGTAGTTATTTTTATAAAAATCAAAAGTTATGAGAATTGAGTATATTAAGCTTACGTTTTTTGCAACAAATTTTTCTTTTACCGCAAAAAGCTGGAATTGTGTCTTTCTCGGAACAAGCTTTACGTCTAACGCATTTTCCACCTTGAGCGCGACAGTTTCGAGCTTCTTTAGCTAAATCATAAAATAATATTTGGTATGGAAAACCATAAAATTTCATTATATTTACCTTCCACGCTGCTTTGGATTATTAGTAAGAGGATAAGCATCGCGCAAGCGCAACGAGACACACTTGCCATGTCGATGGATTGAATTCGTAACTCAAAATACGATTTATTAAGCGGTCCAAACCCTTTTTAAACTCTTGAAAAGTTTACAACGTTTGAAAACGCCAACTTCTGTGTAAATGTAGTAACAGGTGTGCGCAATTAACTAGCTATTCAATAAATCCCCACGTTTCTTAACAAAATAAAGTCGTTAAACTTTGGTTTATTACTCTGAAAGATAGCATTCGATGCACCTGGCCATCATATTGACTCTATTGTTGAAGACTTTGTAATCTACAGTTCAATGATGTTATTATAAATTTAAGTTACTGGTATTTTTACGACAGTTACCAACGCACACCTGTGCAAAATACCCAAAAATTCATAACTCACTGTACAAACTTTATTTCACGAAATTTTTTTACTAATATATAACTTTTTTAATTATTTCACAGTGTCTGGCGCAATTTTGGATCAAACCACCAAATTATTAACTGCTCAACTACACCCAAGTTGTTACTCGACCGATTAACCGATTTATTAACGTTCCAACTTTATCATCACCTGATAAAAATATATAAACTAAAAACCAATCAATCAAATCACAATTTTTATCAACGTCGTCATAGGTAAAACCTTATCTAACCTTATCACTATGATTAGACAGCACTAATACCTCTAAAAAAATTTTCAGGTGAATTCAAGACTCAAACCCGGATGGAAAATTTCTTCGTTTTCTTTAATAGGATTTTACTACTGAGGAAATAACATGCGTAGAAGATTAACAAGAAGTATTTAGTGAAAGAATGCAACTTGAATTACAACCAAACTTAGTATGGCGTCCATCAGCGCAGTTGGAATCGATGGTAAAACAAAAATTAGATTCCATCAAAAGTGCACGAGGCAGTGTCATCTCTCTTCAAGTCCTTAAATCACTAGAAGCTGAATTGGACGAAAGTTTATGGTCAAGAAAACTTCTACTGGTACAGTATTCAACACTATTTACAACATTATTTTTATACTAACTGATTAATATTTTTTCAGAGAGAATTTCGAGAAAAAAGATTAGAACCTCTTTTTAAGAAATATCTTTACAGAATTCAAAATTCTGTTTTTGTTATGCTCATTTTATGGTGTATCCTCGATAGTGGATTACAAATCGCGACTGCGTTTTTAACTGGGGTTAGTAATCTCATCTTATTCTATATCTTAAAATAATCTACTTTTGGGGGCAACCGTGTTTGATGTCACGTAGTTCACCGAGTCAGAGTTGCGTTAGAGTTCGCGCTGATGTTCTGTGACGTCATTGGATCTCGATTTGAGATGGCGGGACTTGACCCGAAACACCATCTTGAGTCTCGATTTCGCGAGATTGAACCGCGAGATCTACGAATACATCCCGAAACGCATGAAAATCAACTCAAAACAGTACTGTTCGGTATTAGGTGTGACGTCACAAATAGCTGGATCTAAATCCCGAGACCAACCCGTGAATTTTGAGATTTCAGCTACAGATAAAATGGCGGCACTATTTCTGTGCCCGGTACAGGCAATGAGTAGAAATACCGGGATATTTACTCGTAATACAAAAATAAAAAAAATCTAAGTAAAAAATGACGTCATGTTTTTATTTTCTATTTACAGTTAAGCGCGAGTTTCACAACTCTCTATTTCCCAGCGATATCACTCATCTTATATTTCTGTTTTCTGATCATCAGCTGCAACGAATCAGTTTTCACTCATTACCAAAATCTGCCTTTTATAACATCAATCGGAGTCTGCGTTTTACTCTTAACTCAAGAATACGGCGCTTTTGCTATTGACTGTCTTGACGACAACGTGCAGAAATGTCATTTTTTCCCCGATCAACCGAGACTAAGCAACGCTTTTCAGTTGATTTTAGTCGTGTATTTTTTACCACCTTTGAGAGAAAAATATCAAGCGGTGTTGGTGGGAAGTTTGATCCTCGTTTTGGAGGTCGTGGTTTCGATTTGGCTTCTGGATGTTCCTCCGGTGAAGGTGATATTTGGTGGAAATTTGATTATGGTTGGTTTTAATTAAGAGTTAATTGATTTTTACGCGCTATTAGATTATACCGCATGTTATATTGTATTTGATGCTTAATTTAATGGGGTTGTTGAAATTGTATTTGGATGAAATTATGCAGAGAAGGTTTTTTCTTGATCAACGAGGTTGGGTTGAAACGACGTTGAATTTGAAATTTCAGAAAGAGCAAGAAGTAGGAAAAATTGATTTTTTTGTTGTTTTGGAGATTGAAAAATTTTTTTTTTGTTTTGTAGGAAAGATTGATGTTGTCGATTATACCGAAATATATGGTTGCTAAATTAAGACCGACGATTAGAATGGCGATTGAAAAATCGGATTTAGGTCAACCTGCGTCGAATTACGGCGTTTTTCACGATCTTTATGTCAGCACGCAGACTGATGTCAGGTAAAAATTGAAAAAATATTTATTTTTTTCGTTAAAAATGGTAGAAGTTAAAAAATCCAGATTTTAGTCCGGATTATCGAATATTCCGGATTCTCGAACAGTAATTTTAATGTTTAAATTTATTGAAAATTTTTTGATAAAACTTCACATTTAAGGAAGAATTTTAATATATTTTTAATTTGACAAAGAATTTTGATAAAAATTCGATTGTAAGAAAAAATTTTGACATTCGGACAGATCCGAAAGTCCGGATTCTCGGTTTATCCACCCGAAAATCCGCACTTTTTTCAAAACTCATGTAGTCCGGATTTCTGGCATTCGGATTTTTGGACTTTTACTGTAAACAAGGAAATTTACCAAAAAATTTAATTTTTCCAATTTAGCATTCTTTTTGCGGACATCGTGAATTTTACTCCACTCACCGAAACCTTAGACGTTGCTAAATTAGTCGAACTACTCAACGAATTATTCGGTCGTTTCGACGAAACTGCAGAGGTTAAACATTTATTATCTTCAACATCCCTCTAAACCAACATTTATCTTTATTTTACAGCACCGTCAATGTCTTCGCATCAAAATCATCGGTGACTGTTATTACTGCGTTTGTGGAATTCCCGACCCCATCGAAGACCATGCGTTTCATTGCGTTAAGATGGGTTTTGACATGATTAATATTATCCGGTAGATGAATATACGCGATGCACGGTCGCTGAACCGTGAATTTAATCGTTGATGGTTGTTGTAGAGATATACGAGAAGAACGGAATCTGAATATTGACATGAGGATCGGGATCAATAGCGGAAATATTTTATGCGGGCTCATCGGTATGAAGAAATGGCAATATGATATTTGGTCACGTGACGTCACTATAGCGAATTTGATGGAGCAGAGTGGGAAACCTGGGTAAGAAAATTAATATTTTGATTTTGATTTTTTAGTTGTTGAATTAAAATTTGTAAATTTTGATTACAGGAGGGTGCACATCAGTAAAGCGACTAAAGACAAACTTGACGATTCGTTTCAATTTGAGAAGGGACATGGAGAGTTGAGGAATAAATCGTTGAAAGAATGGGGAATTGAGACTTACTTTGTCGTTGTTCCAACGAGAGAAGATGATGAAGTTACAGATAGGAGATATTCAATGCGACCTCAATTAAAACAGTCCAGAAATAGTATTGCTCCTATTTATAAATTACGAGAACTTAAGGTGAGTAAAATTGATTTTATTTGGAGATTGAGTGTTAATATTTATTATTTTATGTAGAAACTAACTTCCGGATCTCATCTTCATGCTAGAAGAAATACTCTGTTGGATCAAAGGTTGTTGAAATCATTAAAATCAAGTGAACACAAGGCAAAAATAGTTTGAATTTCAAATTTCAGTTTAGAATATCAGAGAAAGCTCATTGTACAAATCAATTTACACATGGACGCTGCCATTGACCAAATGGCTTTAAGCAAAAAACAGTAAGATATACAATTAACAAACTGTAAAATTTAGATATAACGACCAAAACTAACAATTTCTCAATTTGTTTTTAACCAGACAGTGGTTCAATTCCATAGAAATCAATCCAATCTTTCTAACATTCAGAAATTTTACACAAGAAATTCCATATTGGAATCAACCAGATCCTCTCTTCAAATACAGCATAATCGGAACCACTCTCCTCTTCTTCACTCTTGTACTTATGACTCTTGTTGGATATTCCTCCTTGGGGTATGAACATCTTCTTTATCCTTGTTAACTTTACTCAAAACAATTCCACTCGGAGTTCGAATGTATCTCAACTGACACTCTGAGTCATCACTACAACAAAAAATTCAAATTTTCTCCACAAAAATTCAAATTTTAAATAATACAAAATATTCTTACTTTGGTTTGTAATGCAAAAAATAACCTCCGACTATAATTACAGCCACAACCAGAGTTAAGACGCCCATAAGAATAGCCGGGATCTTATAAGACGATTGATCTGTTTCTTCTGCTGGTTGTAGATAATCCAAAATTGCTTGCGCAATGTTTCTAACGAATGACGTCATTCCGAGATGTTTTTGTTAGTGAAAAATACTAAAAATTTCTTAATTTAAACGAAAAACGAGTTGTGACTTTCTCCAACATGTCATAACCCTGATTTTGTTGATGGTTATAACGTGCGTTGTCATAGCAACCAGGAGAAAATTGGGAATGTATATTGTTATTGTTTTATAAATTTGTTATTGGTTTTTTTTTTTTTTAGGAGATATAAAATCTTGCACGCGACGAGTTGCGTTATTTTTATCATGTTTTTTCTTGGAGGCTACGCTGGTTGGTATAATTTTATCCGTCAATATTGGAAGGTAATTTGAATTTTTTTTTTTTTAAATTATTTGGTAATGGAAATAAAAAGCGTATTTTTGTTTTAAATTTCAGAATAAATACCTTGAAAACGTATCTGATTTCACTAATATCGGGTTTCATGGAAAATTGAAAATTATATCTAAAGCTATTAATTCCAAAATTGTGCTTCGACTCGTCATTTGGTTTTTATTCGGATTTTCGCTTTTATCGTGGACTGTTTTAGCTGGAGTAAGATGTTAAAAATAATTTTAAATAAGGAAATTATATATATTATTATTATTTTTTATTTTTAGTATTACACAATGGTCGATTTTCCTGATGGAACTCTCACAAATACATCACGCAATGAGTCGATGTTTCACAATATTGAAAAACTAAATGGAAGTTTACCAGGAAATAATCATGTATTTATTTCAAAATTTTTATATAAAACTGTAAAATAATTTTAAACTATTTATTTCTTGTAATTTTTAGAATTTTACTAATATACGAAGCAGAGATTACACTGATCAACCAATCGTAATATTTTAATAATTTATTTTGAAAATACATATTAATAAAAAAAATTTTATATTTCAGATTATTACATTTTGTTTTGCACTCGTTATGGTCGCATTTTCTGAATTTTTAAAAATCAATTATTTTCTAAAATTTTTAATGAAAACATTCGTTATCACCGTTTTTGTATTAATGGTCGAGTTTATGTGGTCACATAAAAATTGCTTATTTTGGTCATCACACTTTTTTCACGAGGAATTATGGTAACAAATCAAATATTAAAAATTATTTCGAAATATTATTCTACAAAATTTTTTTTGTAGTGATTTCAGTTACGTGGAACATATTTTATTTTTAGTTCAAATTTTTCTTCTCTTGCATATTGAAAACAGACAGGTGAACAACCTTTCATTTGTTGACTTTTTTCATGGTTTATATTGTATTATATTTGCAGGTGGAATATTTATCTAAACTAAATTATTTATGGAGAAGAAAACGAGAAACTGAACAAAAAGAAACTGCGATCATTGATTTAGTAAACAAAACGCTTTTACTCAATATTTTACCATTCCACGTTGCTCAGCGGTATTTCAGCCAAACGATGTCTCCAGACGTATGTTTTATAAAATAAAATATAATATAATTTAATTTAATTTAAAAAAGCAAATGTTAAAATGTAAAATTTTTTTTTTGTAGCATTTGTATCACGAGACGTACGACGAAGTTGCAGTTATGTTTGCAGCAATCTCAAATTACATGGATTTTTATGCTGAAAATCAAATGAATTCGTATGGAAAAAATTGTTTAACCGTTTTAAATGAAATCATTTTGCAATTTGATCAGGTGAGGAATGATTAAAAAATTTTGTGAGGTGTTTGGTGGGTGTAATTTGTTGTTTTCAGCTTTTATCCGAAGCTCGGTTTGTGAGGATTGAGAAGATAAAAATTGTTGGAAGTACGTACATGGCTGCAGCTGGTCTGCAACCAGGATGTCGCGGGTCTAGACCAGTAAATAAATCAATTTTTTATTTGAATTTTGTGAAAAATTAATTTAATTTGAATTTGAATTTTTCAGGATGATGAATCGGAAGAAACGGAACGACTCGATGCAGGAACCAATCTTGAAATGCTCGTTAATTTAGCCACAGCTATGATGGAGAAACTCGAAGTTTTAAACGACGACGCGCTTCAAGAATTTCAACTTAGAATCGGTACACAACACCAAAAACATGGAAATATTTCTATAAAATTTACAAATTTAATTGATTTTAGGTATCGATTGTGGTAAAGTGATAGCGGGTGTTGTAGGAGCTCAAAAACCGCTTTATGATATTTGGGGTAACACGGTAAACGTGGCGAGTCGAATGGAATCAACGGGTGAAATGGGAAAAATTCAGGTGACTCAAAAAACCGCTGAGATTTTAATGACAAAACGGTTTAAGTGTGATTGTCGGGGAAAGATTTTTGTTAAAGGTAAAGGATCGTTGGTAACTTATTTTGTTCGAACTCAGTTTGATCCTGAAGCAACTCAATTATGACATTTTAAAGCAATAAATTAATAAATACGTTTTGATAACGTGATAAATAAAAAATTTAATATTTTTTTGACGAAACATAAAATATAAATTACATCGTGTTTAAATTTTTGAACTTACGCTGTACATTAAGGAAATTATTATTTTCCATCTCGAGCGAAGAAAATTGGTTCCACCAATTTGCACAATTTTGTAGCGATGGGCGCAGATCCAGCGCACAAAACGCGTCGCGACAACAAATCCAAAGGTTCACCTGAATTTATTAAAAGTAGATTTAGAAAAAATGAATATTTAATGAAAATTTATTAATTAATTACCAGTTGTGTCGATCACGGTTCCACCAGCTTCTTTCACGATCACAGACGCCGCCGCTATATCCCAGATATGAATTCCAAATTCGTAATAAGCATCTAGCGATCCTTTGGCTACTTGGCACATGTTGAGAGCGGCTGACCCCATCAATCGCAGTCTGTGAATTTTTAAGAATTTAATTTAAAACGGTTAATTTCTGCGCAGATCGAATTTTACCCGTGAGTTGACGCTTGAATTTTTTCAAAGTTATCCAAAAACGTTTTAATGATGGTCATATCTCGGTGACTACCAAGTTCACTGCCGACTAGCGCCTGAGTCAAATCTAAGATTTACATTTAATTCATCAATTTTAACAAATTTTATCATTTTTCGGGTTGTGTAACCTTGTTGGTTCGAGACTTCAATTTTCTTATCGTTAAGAAAAGCTCCTTTTCCTAGTATTCCCGTATACATATCATCAGCAGCAACGTGATAAACCACACCAACGACAACCTAAACATCGAATTTAAAATTAAAACCAAAATTTGAAACCAAAACACGCTGCAAAATTTACTTCTTTATTAACCATGAAACCGATGCAAATGGCGGAGTAGGGAAACCTAAAAAAGATAAATATTTTACAACACAAGTCAGATTAGGTTATAATACCGATATTATAAGTAATACCTGTGCACAAAATTCATAGTTCCATCGATAGGATCGACAACCCACGTCGGTTCATTGGTTAAGACAACGACGTTGTTAGCTGAAGATGTTTCTTCTCCTATAAATCTACTCAAAAATTTTATTTTAACGTCATTTAATTAATTCAAAAACCCTTACTTATGGTCGGGAAATCTTTCTTTAAGTTCATCAAACAAGAATTGTTCCACTTTCTTATCATATTCCGTAACCAAATCAATCGCGGTTGATTTACTGGTTACACTCACTAATTTCAGAGATTTCATTTTTTCTGACCCATCTTTCACGAACTAAATAATTAAATAAATATTTTTAATACACGTCGAGTATTCGGATTATTTTTATACTTACATCTCCAGCTTGTCTCGCTAATTGAACCGCATTTTCTAAATAATATTCGAAATTATCGCCTTCCATTCCCTGAGAAATTTTTGTTCTTTCCAGTGAACTTCGAAAATTTATCACAGAGGGCGACACCTTACTTTGCACAGCGACGCACCTTTGTGAGTATTTATCGTGGAA
>JAQIWS010000705.1:0-16963 GCA_034696085.1 Stigmatogaster subterranea | reverse complement strand
ATAAATAAAAAAATTCATTTTGAAATCATACACAAATCGACCGCAATACCGAGGTAATACGTGGAAATACTCGGTTATACGGTGCCACAGCGCCGCTCTGGTGAGCTAAATATAAACTTCATCAAAAAAAACGGCAGTGGCCTGGAGTAGAGCACCATTCCCCTTTAAATAACCTTGGTACGATACGACAAACTGTCGGAATGGGGAGTCCTTCAACTGGTTCGTCCAAATAAAGTTATGAATATTGTAATAACCTGGCCACGATCGTAAAAGACAAAATGGTGGAGTGGCTTCAACGACGAAAAAGTTATAAGTTTTGAAAATGTTCTTACCTTGATCCCGTTGAACGTTTTTTTTTTTCAATTGTTCTTTCTATAATTCAAAATCGCCGAAAACTTATTCCTGAAAATATAAAATAAATCATAAAGATCAACACCACGTTTTTCGATTAATACTTTTTTTCCGCGACGTTTATGTAGTTCACAGTCGTTAATGGTCGATCGCCGTGTGTGCAGCTAGTTTATTGATAATAAATTGATAAAGTAAAAAAAAATTTACTTTTAAGGGCACAAGATTTATGTGTGACGTCACGACGTTCACCGAGCCAGAGTTGCGTTAGAGCTCGCGCTGATGGTCCGTGACGTCATTGGAACCTGTTCCGAAACCCCCATCTTGAGCCTCGATTTCACGCATCGCGGATTAAGTTCTCAAATATAATCAGCGTGTATTGGTCGGTGTGAGATATGCCGTCACAACTCTTGATCCACAGATCCAACGCTTCTCCTGCCGCGCGCTTGTGCGATTTTAGACGCATCGTAAACGAGGTAAAATTTTTATTGATAAACTTCTAGTTTGTTTTAAAGATCAAATGGAAGTTTCCGCAATTTCTTTTTTTTTAGAGACGTTGTTGCGGACCACCTTTGATTGTCAAAGCGAATTAGATAAATTGGGCGTGACAGCTCAATTTTTTTTCCAAGAATTCTCCTATTAGTCAAGTAACCCAATCGGACAAGCGAGTTTTACTTTTAAATAAGAAGCAGATTTGACATATTTTAAAATTGTACTTTGGTTTTTAGGAGTAATATTTACACCGAACGGTTTTATGCGGATTATTAACAAGGATTCCAATGTAGTCGTGATTGCCACGGCAGGAAAATGTCTATCACGTCTTGTTTACTGAAACAATCACGGTTTTAAATCCCTATTTTTGTCGATGCAACGTGGTTATTTTTTAATAAAAAAGGCTTCTCAAAATATTTAGCGTAAAAATTCAGGTAAACTAATTTATATATAATCAAACAATTTTGGTAATATAAGTTTTAAACTTTAATTTTTCTTAGACAGCTAAATGATAAATGTGATGTTTCGGCTGCAGTGAAAATAATTATGCCAGTTGCGCCATAATTGGACAGAAAAATAAAGAATATTGCGAAAACGCTGTTATATTAGCTCCAGTAGGAAACAAAATGAAAGCAGTCGAAAGAAATAGTTGATACCACCAAGAAAAACATTTCACAAAAATGAGATAGTTGTCAGGGATGGACAAAATGCCAATTAAGAAAGTTTTACCCGCCGCGGCAACTCCAAATACTACTAACGGTGTATTAATTTGCGTACGGTAATTAAATTGCACGACCTTAATCAGTAAATAAATTTTTATTATCAGACTGAAGAAGTAGACGAACGATTTCGCCAATTTTTCCCGCTGACTATGTCACTACAAATTAATTGTCTTTTTACCTTCCCACCACTTCGCTACCTACACGATACTTGCATCTTGGAATAAAAGTTGAAGGTTCTGAAATGGAACTTCGATTTCTCGAGGAACAAATTTTACTAGTAGATTACGAGTTAAACGCTGAATTTAATAATACCAGAAGTAAATAAACCTTCTGATAATACTTACAACACCCGATTTCGAAACT
Source organism: Stigmatogaster subterranea (assembly GCA_034696085.1). Lineage (NCBI taxonomy): Eukaryota > Metazoa > Arthropoda > Chilopoda > Geophilomorpha > Himantariidae > Stigmatogaster > Stigmatogaster subterranea. The sequence continues at coordinate 15,038 of JAQIWS010000705.1, read as the reverse complement.
ATCGTCGAAGTAAGTGCTTGACACAATTACAGAAAATTTAAAAGTTTAATTCACTTGTTCCGAGTAGTAACTCGACTTATACCCACGCAACGATCTTCGATCCTCAAATTACTAGCGGTAAAATTTTGCAAAACTTGTTCGTCGCAACAAAAATATTCATCGATTTTGTGATGAAAGCCCGCAATCCCAACCGTTCAATCGATATTCAAACAAAAAGCAAACTGTTTACGCAAGTGATGGACTGAGGAAACGCGTGACAGAGGACAAATTGTTTAGAAGAATTTTTTACATCTTAAAACTTTAAACTCCTTGAATTTTATTTTTGTAATACTTTAAAAATCGATTAGTTAAATTTAATATTTTTTTTTTAGTTGGTACATCTTAGAATTGTTTTAAAATTCATTAAAATACAAATATTGTTCGCGGCTTTACTAGTACGTAGTTAGTTTGAAAAAAAAAAAATCACAAAATGTACGTAAAATAACGTAAATAACACAATACTAATCCTCAAATTCGAGGTAATCAAGTATATTGAATACAAAATTTTCTTTATTTCACTTGAATATTACGAAAAATGGTAATTGAATCATAGTTACAAAAAGTACTGCAATTAATAATAAAAATAACAGTGGGTTCTCGACCCATTTTGCAAGCTTTTCGTCCAATAAACAATGACGAACCACCTTGCAGCTCTATTACGAAAATGAAACCATAAACTTGACCTTCGTACGGCGGGGAGATTAGGACAGCAGAAAAATAAAAATAAGAACATATCCAAAATTTAAACCTCGTGATTTTATTTGCTCGTACTCGTAAAAAATAATTTATTTGAAATAATCTACGGAAATAAACCGACTTTCCAAATTACAGTAAAGTTTTTATTTTTCGGTACAATAAACAAAATCCGACTCATTTTGTAATTATTTACTTCTACTTTAAATTTTTTTTTTTAAAATTCATTCTTTAATGTTTACTATTTTTTTTTTCCCGAAAATTAAAAAGTATATTCTTGGTTAGTCAAAAAATGTATTTATTTCACTTTGAATTTATACCAAAAAATGCTAGAACTGATGTTATACAATATTATAAAAACAGAACAACACGAAAATTGTTTTAAAATTTAAATAAACATGAACAACAACGACAAAAATTTGTGAAATTGGATTCTTCTGTTTTATCATTTTGAAACCGCAGTTTATAAAATCCAAACTGTGTCATTCAAAAGGAAAAAATTCGTACACATTGTTAGACAGTTCTAATTATAATTTAGCATTGGTGGCTTTGTATAAACAGAAGTAAATAATATGTTTAAAATTATTTATACCAGAAGTAAATAATATGTTTAAAATTATTTATACCAGAAGTAAATAATATGTTTAAAATTATTTATACCAGAAGTAAATAATATGTTTATTTACTTCTGGTATAAATATTTTTATCCCGTGAATTGAAAACTTAAATTAACTTATTACACAATGCGATTGCTTTGGTCACCAATTATTTATAAAATAAAAATAAATAAATTAAGCTTTGTAAAAATTGTTCGATCGCGCTGTATAATTTAAAATTTGTACAATCAAGGAAATTTAAATTGAAAACTTCCATCAACTTCAAACTGATCTAAACAAGCATGAAATTTTCGGTTACAAGGAGGAAATCTACTTTCAACTTCATAAGCAGCATACTGTGGTCTCTTTCCTTTTCTATTTACATGTTTCAACATGTCTATTCCATAAGCATTCCTCGCGTACATTCCAGGATTAGGCGGACCATTCACCCAAACTCCTCTAATTCTCATAAGAGTGGGAGACCGATGGAAAAAATCAGCAAAACCAGGCGCGTAATCCCAAGTTAACTTTTTGTTCGACCACATTTCAGTAAAAAATCCTATCGTTGATATTTTAAAAAAACCGTTAACTTTCTCATTTTGGTGATCAATCACTACCTCACCTCTGGAATCAGATAAATTTCGTTCTCTTAACATAAAAAAAGTACGGTTTGAAACGTAATATCCTCCATCACCATCGTAATCCCAGGGAGTTACGTCACGAAATTTCACGGCACCCAAAACTGAACCCGCTCTTAATTCATAGGTTATGTTATTTTTCATGCAAAATTTATGAAATTTTTCTAAACCGTGTGCTGCAGCATCCATGCAACAGATGGGCATTGTAAGAAATCCAGCGGTTTTGTACAAATTCTTACAAGACACCTGAGATTCTTTACATGAAAATGCGTGAATTATATTATCTGGAAGAATTACTCGATTAATTTGAAGATTTTCTACCAACCAAATCCACGACAGTCTATTGAAAACTTGGTTGTTTATCTGTGGATCAGTTGCCATATACATCACATCAGGACAATTCATCACGAGATTTGACTCGTTTTTAACTCTCAAGAAGAAATCTTCAAATAAAACTTCTTCTGGCGCATTTTCATCAAATTTAATACCCTTAATAAATTCACTTCTGCTTATAAAAGGACCCAAGACGTGATCACAAATCATACACTCGTTTCTTGAAGAATAATATCCATCTTTGTATTCCAAGATGTAATTAAGTAAACGACTTTGCAAACACCCAACTTGCCAATGTCCAGTTTTATTTCTAACTGACCCACCGACGACCTTAATTCGTGAATCAACGCCAAACACACTTATTTGTCGTTTTAGACGTGTAAACCAGTTGAAATAATCCAAATTTCTAGCAATAAGTACAAACGGCGTGGTTACCTCGAGTATTAAACGATTCCAAACTCTACCAACGGATGTCAGTGGCGATACCTCAATAAAATCAACATCAAGCGACTTCACGTCAGAGCAATCATTCACCGCAGCAACGCGGATAACGACTAACGGATATAATTTCCGAATTCCACGTACAATTTCAGGTAATTTAAATGAACAGAAACCATCTTCGGTTGAAAATATCAAAATAGTCAACACTTCACCAAAAGGTAAAGTTGCGTTGCACTTTTCAACTTCCCAACTTCCATTAATAAAATGTGGATGCGCTCTCGATGCGTTGACAAAATTCTCGGAACACGCAAAAATATGTTGTTTTGACCGCAGTTCGATAGATTTCTTAAATATTTGATGTCTGGACGTTGGATTAATTTTAGTTATTGTGCGGAGCACACGCTGTTTTACTTCGAGAAGTGCCGAGTTAATATGAGGTTGATCATTTAGGTAACTCAAAACAGCCTCTAAATCTGAAGTAATTTCACTTATCTCCTTAGTGCTGCGAGCACATACGCAGTCTGGAACTGTGGTAGTGTAGTATAGTAAATACAGTACGAGAAAAGAAGGCGCAAGTAATAACACCCAAGTAATTTTCCTGTGCTTCATTTTGGTCAAACCTTAAACAGAATTATAAACTATTGTATTCAAATTATTGACAAAAATGTGAAAACAGCAAAACTTACGTTACTGAGAAGTTAATTTTAGCGGGAATGACTTTTATTTCAAAATGCAGTGCCTTTTCCTGTTTTTCACGCTCTGGGTAATTAGTTACTATTAAGACGGATGACGTATAACGTAACTTGATTGCTAATGGTGGAGAAAAGAGGTAGAGATCAATGTGTCAGTTGTAATAAAACCTGATCGGCGTACTTCACACGATGTTATTAAATAGAGTTGAAAGTTCGAATTTAAGATGCCTGAAGTGTAATGGTTAAATGTAAGTAATGATTAAAAACCTGTTTCACTCGAGTTGTAATCTAATCAGTGAAATTATGAAAACCGACGACGACGGCACCTTGCTCTGTTATGAAAGCAATTGTATAAAATAAATTAAAATCTAAGTAAATGAATTCCTGGTATTTTTTTTTGGTCTGTTTTGGCTATGAAACGAGATGTTTTGCTTTAATGTTTTGAGATTTCAATAGCATTGAGAAATATTTCTCCGCGTTGATAAAAGTAATTAACTGATAAAATTAACCACGTTATTTGATTGTAATATGTGTTACTAATTAATATTTGATTAATGGTTGTGGAGATTCAGATAACATTATGATTAGTAGTAGTGGTAATGGTGGTTTAACGTCGCCCAAACAACAAAGGAAGATAACATTGTGAAATATATTCTGTGATGTAACAATGCAGAATATAAAAATACAATGTAACAAAATCAAATAAGGTGTATTGTAAATCAATGGTATTTGTTGCAACATATTAAGCGTCAAATAATATAAATATCACTGTTTGAAATGTCTCAAATAACCATTACCATCGCGCCATTTTAATTAATATCTCTGAAATGTTTATTGCTCAACACATTTTGATTTTGTACAACCCTATGGAAGACCGATTTGGATAAAAAAATTTTCAGAGTAAACTTTTCTTATAAAACTTTCGACAGATTAAATTTTTTTTTTATCAAAATCGCGAATAAACCACATACTTGATAAAACCCGATAGTCAAATTTATTCAAAACACTCTTTAATTACCCAAAACCAATTACCAAAAATTTTGACCAACGAACTTTTATCAAATGTTAAGCATATTTCGTCTCCAGGTGGCGCATTTCCTACATACGTCGGCTTCTCGTTTACAACACCTGTAATTCGCGATTCATTTCGCGAAAAACCGCGTTTTAATTATGCAAATTCGTCATAATTTACATTTTTGTTGTTTCAACGGACAATCGTCCAACAGATATCCCACGACTGATTTGAAAATGAGAATTAAAATCTAAACATTCGTGCACCTTTTCTCGGTATCAAACCGTAGCCTCTGTCACGTGCAAGCAGACACGCCTACGGGGCTTGTCTAAAATATACGAGGGAAAGGGGGTTATTAAAAGTGTGGAATACACCCGCTAGGGGTGTGATATAAAAGGAGGGAACATGTGACTCAAGAAGATTCGGGGGGGAGAGTTGCGAGAGCACGACCTGGTGGATGGGATACCGAGCGAGGAACAAGCGAGTGATTATCATGAATAAAGGACGTGAGACTGTAATCTGCTTGTGTACATTTTATTTGTTGTGCGACGGATCCACACCCCCGGGAACCCACGCTGGAAGGGCGGCAGGCTTCAGTGCTTCTATCGCACTTTCCACGGCCTCAGGACCCACGCAAACGTTTCGACCTTGACGGGGGTGCAAGGTCTCCAGCCAATGCGGCCTGGACCCCGTTTCACCTCTTTCTACGGATGTCACCCCCGTCAAAAAAAAATTCCTACGCACAATCTTTCCATCTATTTTCGATTTTCGATTTTTGTTCTTTTTTTTACACGTGTTTACTTTTGCAAATAAATTTTATTTATCTTCCTTTTAACAAAATTATAATTTTTATTACAAAAAAAATACAAGATATTTTTACATTTTCCCCTCTTTCAGATGCTACAGTTGATGTTGTTTACATCTCTCTGTTCATCATTTAAAACTAATTTACCTGTAATTACAGGTATCTACACCATACTGTAACGAATGACGTCGTCAGTGTAGCTTTCGCTTACGTCGGCGCTCCTCATGAGCCCATCACCAACGGATAACGGCCGACGGATAACGTCGTGTGCTACATCCAGCAGATTTACCGATACAAATGTAAGTACATACATCGAAACACGAATCCGCAAGCCTTCCTTTGTGTATTTAACACCCTTAATAGTCTTTTTATCTTCCTTTACAGCCGCTAAGTCGCAGTAGTTGTAAGCATTCTCAGTTACGGTAGTACTCTTGAAAACTCAAGTTGTCCGGATTTTTGGACTGTACGACTTATAATCCAGTTCGTGTTTTTCTGATTCCATTTTTCTTCAACAGTAAATTTCCAACACTAGAGGACGTATTAAAAGCTGGAGGTATACGATGGGGATTCGCGTAACGTATTTTGAGCGAGCAAAACTAACGATAAACCCGACAAAAAAGGGATTGAGGAATAAACCAGTGAAGAATTTGCAGGGAGAGAAATATCTTACGATTCACACGGCTGAGGAAGAAGGATTGTTTGTTTCGATAGTAGGATAGTCTGTATTTCCGGTAGTTAAAATGATAATAATTTTTTATTTGGTTTTGATTTCTAGATTGAGCTCAGTAAAAATATTTAGGAGTGGAATGATCAACGATCGAGCATTCTGGAATTGACATTGACGAAATTTTTGTACCAAGTTTTTCAAAAATAATTACGTTCAAATTTATTAATCGAAGCGAAGGATTGTGTAATTGCAGTCAGTATATTATTTTTGAAAAATGACTTGTAATTTATTTTGATAATGTTTAGAGTTGTTGAAAACAACTAGTTGAAAAAGGAATTGACGAGGATGAGGATTACGATACTGACGGCGATCGCTTAAGTCCAGATTGGTAAATTGTAAATTCTGTTGTAAATGATTTTAGGGATACTGCAGCGTTTTCTGCTCTGGTGGGTGGTGATGGTGACGTAACTGATTTTATAAAGTTATCAAATGTACTCAAAAGGGAAGATGCGTGGCGACAGATAGGCAAAAGTAAGAAAAGCATTAAAAGAATTTTGTTGGTTGATAGCATATTTACGAATTTTTCCGTAGCACAAATGCCTACGATTGTTGTCGAATTAATCGACAATGACTTGCACAACGTCTAAAAAAAAAATCATAGGTTTGTGATCCGAATTTAAATTTTTGTGAAAATTTTACTAAAATGAAAGCTGACGATTGAGATTGTCCTCCGTTGTCCGCTATTTCGTTGGCGCGTAGAATTCAAGATCCGTTAATCGAATTTTGTCAAGTTTGGAAGAAGAAATTTTGTGTTTGAAATATCACCCGTTATAAGTAAGATCTCTTTACGATGGACTAAATTTAGTGACAGTAAAACACATAAATAAATATATATATTTTTTTTTTTTTTTGGTAGGATTATGTAGACAAAGAAGAACTTTTACATGGTTTGAATTTGGAATTTATCAATCGTATTAAGGAAGTTGGTGTTGACGTAAATCGAGCGATTGCTCATCCGCATACATCTAATCACGTCCAATTTGGTTGTGATTTGGGTCCGAGAAAATCCTCCGCACTTATGAAAGTACGTTTTGAAGTAGAAAAAAAAAATTTACGTGCATTTATCATAAATAAATTTTTGTATTAGGTTTTAAAGCAAACGAATAGTCGGTTGGAAACCGAACGCAACTCATAACTGTTGGTCACGTGGGACCAAAGGGGTGTATTAATTACGCGAGTTTTATTAAAATTGACACAAACTCCCTGGGTGACAGGTACGTCAATTTTTCATGATTTAATTTTTAATTTGAATAACTCTCTAATTTGGATTTCTGCACTTAGTACTGAAGCGTGTCGGACGGTTCACGCGTTCATCCTGAAGCGTATGACTGGCCGCGTAAAGTGGTGGTCGATGCTTTGGAATACGATGAAATTCGGCCGGTGCATTTGAAGAAATATGAGACAATCCTGAAAAATTAAAGGATCTTGATTTGGATGCTTTTGCCGAAGAACTCGAACGGCAGGTGAGTTAAATATATCATTTATTGTATTTTTAATAGTGAATTAAACTATTTTGGTCTTTTTAAGAGATTTGGTAATAAAAGCATCACGTTATACGATATCCGCGCTGAATGGAACTGCCGTTATAAAGATTTACCAACTGTATACCGATATGGAGAAATTTAACATGTTGACCAAAGAAAATCCAGTGACTTTTTTCCTACGTAAGCTATACAAAAAAATTGAAAAAAAAGCTGAAATATCTTGTTTTACTCAAAATTGTTTATTATTATTTGTAGGGAAATTGATATTGGCGACCGGGATAGGAATCGCTCACCAGAAACCACAAGGCGAACAGTTAAATCAAGTTAATCCCGTCCAGCAATGAGAAACTGGGATGTGACAGCGTCCGTTTTGTTTGAAAAACGGTTTTCTGGAAGTGAGCGAATGCTGGAACCATTTTGACGCAGGTAGTTGTCCAGGGGTGTCAGGGTCCGACTGGACAATGATCTGTCGGGATTTATTCTTACCAAAAATATCAGTAACAAACACGTGACGAATCCCGAAGACAGAGTGCGTGTGTGTTGGGATGTCTCCACTGTCGAATTACTAAAATCGACATCGAACGCTTCCAGGACGATCTCACGTGTAAATCGGCGAATTTGCACGACAAAAACGGAGAATGGTAGTAAGATGTTGTTAAATGGCGGATTTACGAATTTTAAAATGTACATTCGGATTGAAATTTAAAAAGAAACCAGTACGACAGACATATATCAAACGAGTTATCGTTCATCCCGCTTTGCATAATGTCTGAAACTGAAAAAACTGATGTTGACCATAGATCAGGGCGCTGATCGTTTAACTGTGAAGTGGAAAGTGACTGATGGAATTTGTCAACACATCGATGTTCGTAAAGAAGGAAAAGAAAATATTCGTGTTCCTTAGCTAGGTGGTCGAGATTAGAATGGGACGTGGCCGTTAAATAACTAAAGTCGGGAACGAGATGTGGATTACAACATCTTCTACGAGACATTAAAAGGCTTCACCATAAATATGTCGTCTAAATCAAAAGCGACCAATTTATCTCGTTTGTTAATTAATTACTAATAATTTTTGTTCTTCAAATATGCTATTGGTAATGGAATTTGTCCTGCTGGGTTCACTTCTCGTTTATATACGAATCATTTAGGTGAGCGACAATCCTTGCTACTTACATTGCGGAGATATTTTACGCACAAATTAGATAAGATTAAATTTTGTAATTAACATACGTATCGTTGATTTCAGGGATAAAAAGCTAATCTTACATCGTGATTTAGCTGTCAAGACAATTCTGGTAGCGTCGATAGATTTATTCGGATCGCAATCGAAAAACTCGGTCACACAGCTGGAAAATTGGAGCAAGAGCCGAAACCGGCGACTTGAGCCATTCTAGAAAGGACTAAAACCAGATTTATCCACGAAAACAGTACCGAAGCCATGAACGCAGAGCAATAGCACGAAAATAAATATTTGACCAGTTGATTGTCACAAGCAGCTCTCAAACCATCTGGATAATCGACGACAGTGAAAACTAATGGAATGAAAACAGCAATTCCGGCAGTGATTAATGCTCTACATCCGAAATATTTTGAACCTGTGATCTACAGTATTTCCTTGATGGTAACAGGATTCGAGAGCCAAAAATTAACAGAAAATGTTTAATATTTAATATTTTAGGCGCTGAAATCACATCGTTTTGGTGCATTGGGAATTTCGTAATAAAAAAAAAAATCTGTCAACCTAGTGCAACTTTCACGGAATTCGTTGCTTTTAATGTGTGAAACCTCGTGTAGTTAAAGTGGAGATATATGTAAGTTATCAATTATACCCAGATAGGAATAATTTTTTTGTGTAATTGTAGTATCTCATGGCCGTCCCTTGTCAAAATTGTCGTGGTAAATGCAGAAAGAGACAATTTTTGTTTTTTTTTTGTCTGCGTAATTGAAAAGGAAATTTTGTGGACGATTTGTTTAGAACGATTTTGATTATAAACACATTGTATCACACAACTGACCTTAATATTTATCAATTAACGAATTGGCAACAAAAATGAATCCTACCGAAAATTCGTTAAAAACTAACACAGTTTCTTATCTAATGTTTAATTACGCATAATCATTGTTTCAATTACATGTTAAGTTCCACAACTAACTCTCTACATTCGTACAGAATATTTGTGCTCTTTGAAAAGTATTATTTAGCCAAACCATTTTTTTTTATTATTCCTTAGAAATTTGATTATTATGTTTGCTTACAACGTTTGGCGCGAAAATTATGTCAATTAACGGATGTAACGGTTCTCTCGGTCGTCACTTTACCAGTTACGTACGGCTAGTCATTGTTGCGAAATTGTAAACTGGTGAGTATTTACTTTAGTTGACAATTTAAATTAAGAAATCCACAAGTGCATAATCGTAGGTTAATTAATTATTAAGTGATATTGATGTGAAACGTTTCTTCCCGTTATAATTGTAGTTTCTTGTTACATTATTAGAATATGGATAACATTCTAAGAGTAATCGGCTTGGAGCAACTTGTACCTGTATTTAATGATGAAGAGGTAAGAAAATTTTTTTGACTGTGTAACCGTTTTGAATATTTACATTCTTTTTTTTTTACATATTTTCGTCATTCAGATTACCGTTGATTTAATCCCACTTATGTCAGATGATTTGTTGCAAACCTCGGTGTTAGTAAATTTACTGATAGGATTACATTAAGAAAAAAAGTGTAAGAATTATTAATTGTTATACAGATATTTTTCAGTTAATTTATCTATTTTCGTGCTTTATAGGGTTACTTGCTAGTACTGATGGTGCTAAAGATTTACTTTCTGCCATCCAAAATTTAGATTGTGTTGGGTTTACCATCAAAGAAATGGCTGAATATTTTAAAGTGTTTTCTTCTACTATCTACCGATGCATGCGGTCCAATGGCTTAAGGAAAATAGACAAGAAATCATTAACACCCGCTGTTTACTAGGAAATTGATTGTATAATTATTTTGTTTAATTTCTAGAACATGACATCGACTTAATTACTCAAGATTGTGCATGTAATTACCCATTCTGGGGAAGATCCATGTTAATAGCACACTTCGCAACATTAGATGTTACTAACCCGAAACGCCGGGTTTACTTGATGGAGGTACCTAATAACTTGTGGCACATGGATGGAAATAAAAAACTGAAAGTGTAAGAACAATTTTATTTTATTTTATTTAAAAAAAAATTTTGATTGATACTAATTGTCTGTTAAGTAAAATAGTTTTATTTCATTATTTAGTTGGGGTATCTACGTCCACGGGTGTATTGCCGGTTATAGTCGTTTTCCGTTGTACATCAGAGCGGCTACAAATAAATTATCATCAACTGTTTTCTTTTTGCTGTTCAACGACATAAAATTCCCTCTCGTGTCCGAACGGACAAAGGTCGGGAAAATGTGAGAGTTCATGTTGAGTCGTCGAGACCATTCTTGTATTGCTGGACCAAGCATGAGGAATCAACGAATAGAACGTTTCGAAAGATGTTTGGTTTTGTTTCACTCAACATTTTTTTTTTCGGTTTGGGATGGACGGAATTCTCGATTTGGACAAAGCCGTTGACGTACTTGCGCTTCACTACGTCTACTTGCCAACTATTCAGTATCGCTTGGGTGAGTTCTGTGATGCTTGGATTCACCACAAACTTATCACCATTTGACATGTTTAACAATGGAACACGTGAGTTGATTTATTGCAACATTAAAATGATGCTAAGTTTAATACTGAATTTTCAGAGTGCTGAAATTCCAACTGATGTTGTATCCGACAATTGGAACGTTGTTGAGCAAAATCAGCAAACAATTTTAACCTTATCTGTGTATTCAACACTAACAACTTTCTATCCACCAAATTAATCGCGGTACGTGAAATGTATTTATCAGTCAGACACTATATCAGCAACCAAAATCTGTAAGAAAATGTAGGTAAGAAGTCCTGAGTTTTTAGGAAAACTAAGAACACTCGAAATCTTAATTCATTTTTTCCAACCATACTTTTTTTTATATTGGGAATGGGACGACTTTGCGCATTTGCGTTTTTGCACAGCAATTCGTTTTACTCAAGTAAAGTTAACAGGATATATTTAAAATTACGAATACTAAACTTCTTTCAGTTTGAATGCATTTTATGACATTTTTTTTGTGGATTGTTAATATTTGCAGTTTGAAATACAACGTCAGATTCCCTTTACTTCAGATATTGTTTTTCAAACTATAGGTGTTAAAATTCCACACAAAAAAAACGAAAATGCACTGCATTCAAACTAAAACAATTTTAATGATAATGGTTTCAAATATATCGTATTAACGTCACTTCAGTAAATCAAATTTGTTGTGCCAAAACGTGCCTATGCACTTAATCGTCTGAGACCATCTTTACACCTGTTATCACCCGGTAAAGAAAAATTTAGCTATAAACGCAAATGGTTTGCTTCCAAGTGACATTGACACTTTATTGGAAAGAAACTTTAAATGTAAATGACATCATGACACCTGGAAGCAAACCTCTGGTGTTTTATCTAAAATAATCTTGGCGCGTTACAGGAGCTACAGATTTGCACACAATGGATCACGGAAGCAGCTCTCCAAAAAGAAATTCTAAAAAACTTAACGCCCGACGATGAGATAGATGAACTCGATCCACGCTTGTAAACACAATTTAATTTGTGATTTTCCTTAGGAATATGCCAATTCAAGTTGGAACCTTAATAATTTACACGTGGCTAATGGATCCATTTTGAATAATATTACCGTTGATATTTCTGGTATGAAAATTCCATGGATGTATCTGGAATGTACTTCTCTACAATCGGTTGACATAATGAAGATCACTGGAGTTATTAGATTAATTACGTTCATTGGCTATAATCTTAAACCTGGTCCGGTGTACCTGGAGATAGAGCACTCTCTCCGTTTGGTTGTTAGTTTAGATGACCGATTTAAAAAACAAAAAAAAATACAATAGTAAAATGTCAATGCACCTAAGTATGTTTATTTTCTAAGACTTGTTGCTGAGTGACGGAATGGATAATCATGAAGTCCTACATAATCAGATTTTATTTGAGAAAAATAATGTTACCGTAGATTGTATTTTTTTTTTGTGCGCTTAATCTAGTTTTACAGATTGTACTTTTATTTAAATGCGAGTTTTGATCGATTTACAGGTAAAATTAGTTTAAAATGATGTATAGAGAGATGTAAGCGTCAAGTCTAGCATCTGAAAGAGGGAAAAATGTAGAAATTTCTTGTATTTTTTTGTAATAAAAATTATAATTTCGTTAAAAGGAAGATAAATAAAATTTATTTGCGAAAGTAAACACTTGCAAAAAAAAAAGAACAAGAATCGAAAATAGATGGAAAGATTGTGCGTAGGAATTTTTTTGGCGGGGCACAGTATACTGTGGGCGGGGGTGACATCCGTAGAAAGAGGTTACGGTTTGATACCGAGAAAGGTTGCACGAATGTTTAGATTTTAATTCTCATTTTCAAATCAGTCGTGGGATATCTGTTGGACGATTGTCCGTTGAAACAACATGTAAATTATGACGAATTTGAATAATTAAAACGCGTTTTTCGCGAAATAAATGTTTTTTTAAACGAGGGACGTATGTACGGCTGGTGTTTTAGGGAAAGAGTGCCACCTGGTGACAAAATGTGCTTAAAATTTGATAACAAGTTCGTTGGTAAAAATTTTTGGTAATCGATTTAGGGTAAATAGAGAGTGTTTTGCATAAATATGACAATTGTGTTTTATCAATTTCGTGGTTTATTCGCGATATTGATAAAAAAAAATTTTATCTGTGGAAAGTTTATACGAAGAGTTTCATGAGAAATTTTTTTTATCCCAACCGATGACCAAATCGGTCTTACATATTTTCGTGGATTCTCATTTGCGTTAAAAAATATTTTTCAGGTGATACGGCAATTTACGGTGAAGATTCCTATAAAATTCTTAGTTGAACATCGGTCGGTGTAATCAAAGGTGGGGTTATAAAATAATTGCGTTTGACGTTGACCGCGAGTTGATAATTAATCTTTAATTGTATTTTAGCAAAACAATAAAATGTAAAATACTTTAAATAAATACCGTACCATAATTCCGTCCAAACAATTACATTGTATTTGTACTTTGTGGAAAATAGTAATGTGTTTGTGAAGTTTTATCGACTTAAAATTCAATTTATCATACCTCGTGGTGGTGTTGTTGTGTTAATCGGAAAACATCCGACGCGTGGAATGTGGAATTTATTTTTAAGTAGAATAATACGAAACTTTGGAAGGTGAAGTGGACTCGTTAGTCGCTGTAGAAATTTTTTTTTAGCTTCCGTTAATTAAGTGCATTGTATGCGAACAAACGGTGCGTAACAAGTGTCAACAACAAAGTACATGGAATTTTATTTATAAATATGAGTCAGCGCTACGAGGAAAAATTCAATAGACATCCGGCGATACCACCTGACAGCAAAGTGCTATATATACAGTAGTTAACTAAACTGCTGTATTGCTCGTCCACGAGGCACGGGTCGTCCGTCGTAAGTGTCACTTCATATTTATATTTATTAGGGGGGTTTTGTTTTGGTGGGCAACAGACTTAGCGGAAAAATGAGTTTTAGTCGAAAATTCCAAGCGCGAAAAATTTATTCACGAAATGTGCGATGCGCGAAAATTTTAACCAAAAAAAAAACAGTTGGGCGAACAATATATCTACAATACTAGATTTTTTTTTTTTTTTCCAAGTATCGCACGTACTGTATTTTTTCGCGGTTAAAATGTTTGCACCATTTGCAAATCTGGCCGTTACTTTTACCGCGGAATCTGTGCTTTTACCTTAACTCTTTGTTCTTCAGTATAACCTTAAAAGTTTAAATCCTTACGAACGAATAACGAGCGACTTCGTTCATCCGAAATCAAATATTCTTGTAGTAGAATCAAATTTGGTCTCCAAAAAATTTGGGTTAAGAAAGTTTGTGAGTAAAGCAATACTGGAGATTGTAATAAGTACTCCCGTAGTTAGGTTTTGGTTAGTTACGAATTTGTAGTTTAAAAAACTTGGAATTTTAATTTCTACTACGCATCCCAAACTTAAGTCGTACCAAAATGAATACATAAATTATGGCAAGGGCGACTGCACGGTGGACGCAAGTAATGGGTGCTCAGGGTGTGACGTCAACATGGACTCTTGTTTCACTGGCCAATGATAAACGTCCTTTTGTACGTGGAGTCAACGTAGACGTCATGATGTATCTCAAACACAGCCGGAGGCAATTGTCATGCCGAGAAGCCGGTAATCCAGTGAACAACCCTTACTGGCTGCCACCATGAGCGATTGCGTTCGCGTGGCTGCCATCTTTCGGGGGAGGAACGCGGGTGTAGAAAGACAGGTACGACTTAAGTTTCTTGATGCGCCTAGTCGCGCATAGTTTTCCTGCAGCGATTTTACTACGCGCACTTTGGCAGCGTTAGGGGTCGTTCACAAATTATGTCACGGTCGAAGGGGGGTGGGGGGGTTCATGGTCAGCGTTACGGAAGTGTGACGAC
>JAQIWS010000704.1:0-16986 GCA_034696085.1 Stigmatogaster subterranea | reverse complement strand
TAAAAATTGTGTAAATACATTATTTCTACAGTTGGTATCTGAAATAAGCTTTACATAGTTTTTGTAAATTATAACTCAATTGAAGAATGATTTGAACTTGTAAAAGTATTACGACCGTTTATTATTATTAATTATGTGTACTTAGCAAACCAGTTAACCATGATTTTTTTTCTTGTGGATTCCATATTTTTTCCTGTTGAAAATTTGCAAAAGTTTTTACTTCAAGTGCAACTGGAGACACATAAATGCAAAGCACATAATTACAGATATAAAGATGCCGTTCTGTGTTGGTGTGAACATTAATTACTGTTATAACACAGACCACGGTGTCAAGTTATTTTTTGGTTGGTAGTGTTAACGTTACCATAAAAAATTCTGAATTCTCCCGTTTTTCAACTGTTGTACAAATATCACAAATGAGCTTAGCTCCATATTGTACGAAAGTTGTGCAGTTTGAACTTTTAGTGCAGTATGTTAGCTTACTCATTCCCGTAATTTCGACGTTTATTCATTCTTGTGTGATTGATCACCTGCAACCAACCACACAAAGTTTATATCTGTACATTTGTTTGCGGTAGTTTACTCTGCCGAATAATTTAGCAGTCGTTATTTCCAGTTATTGTGAAAATTTTTGAAAATTTTCCATTAGTTTATTTGTTGAATTTTTAAACCTCTGCAAGTATATTGAACTCAAGTGAATGACGCTTTGTGTTACACTGTAGTAATTTATCTTCTATGCAACAAAGTACTGAATTTAATGTGTAGATGCTTAAAAATGAAATACGAAGGGCAATTTATTTTCCACTACAAAGGACATCAGCATTCTGCAATTAGTTATAAAAATTATTTTGTTTTTGAAAAAAGGCTGAGGAATAATAATTGATATTATTTAAAAAATACACGGTGAGTAGATATTTGGTACCACAAAAATTCACTCGCAAAATAGAAGTAACACTAAATTTAAATTATAAATGCTTGAAAATAACTTTACCTGTGCTTTACCTGCTCACATCACGCTGTCGTGATACTTGAATTTACTTTGTTGACAAGATATTTTTGATAGCAAGATTCAATTTTTTTGTCAAATTGTTTTGTGGTTACTGATTGTGTGTATTAGCGATCAAGAAACTCCGTCCTTAGTTTACACCTTACCGTACACGCGACATAAAGACACGCAAATGACAATTCGTGTTTAGTTAACTTACAACTTTCAATGTTGATTTAAAATTTGTATAAGTACTACATAAAAATTGTTTTTTCAATATGATGTTCTAATGCCGTCATGCGCTTGATTGTTTTGGCAAGCATGCACATTGAAAGCATGAAATAAAAATGTTAAGTAAACATTTTTGCTGTTGGCAAGTTGGTGAGATAGGATTTAAGAAAAGTTAGCAGTTTTAACATCTGAGTAATGTCCAAATTTTTACAGTTTTGGGAGAGAATTTTTCAGAACTATATGTAGAATTGAATACTGTATTCTGACTGCAGTTTTGAAACCATTGTTCAATTCTTGAATTACTCTGTAGTTTTAAGTTTGTATTACGCAGGCCTTTTGGAATATTATTTCCTGAATGGAATTGTTGTTATACCTAGTTATATCTTGTTATTACTAGTAAAACCGGTTCCTTGTGGAAGATTGTCTCATTATCTCTGTCTCCTTGTGCCTCATAGTTTGTAAAAAATTAAAATTTTAATTACAAGACGGCTAACAAATTTTCTGTCTGAATGAAAAATTTTGTTGTTGTTGTCGGTAAATAACAACCGAGAGTAAAACTGACAAGTTGAGATATCAATGTACTCCGTGCATTACCATTTCTATTGTTTGTTCTTTTGCTGCCACGTCGGGCGTCAAGTTCAGTGAACCGTACGAGTAAATCCAATTTTTGCCTTTGTGTATGATTTGAGCAAATTACTGTTCGTGGAATAATTTGTTAATTTTTTAACAAAAGTAAATGTTGGTAATCCAATAATTACTCATTTTTTACTCAAGCGTCATTTTTTATTTAATTACGGCACAAGAGAAATATCAACTATACTGCAATTGAAATTGCTCTTCACAATCTCACAATCCTTCTTCCTCAAAACTTTAAATGTCGCAATTTTAATGAAAAAAAAATCGTAAAGCAGAAATATTTTCTCCTGTTGGTTTGCAGTATTCTTTGCAAACTGTATTAGAAAACTTTGTTTATCTATTTGTCAGAAATACGGACATTTTAGATTTTAAACTTGAGCAATCATGTTGGGAATTTATAATCTAAGATCATCCGAGTTTCCGCATTATTTCGGTACACTTTTATCTTACCGTGACCGTACGATAAGAGTTATTTAATTGCGTATTAATCAAAATTGTTTTTTTTTGTGTTAATCCATGTACTTATACGCATACAAGTACATCTTAGTTATTAGTTTAGTTAATTATTAAAACCGTTAAAATAAGTTTTTAGTAGAGCAAGAGTTTACAATGTTTAATGCTCTGTATCTTAATTGTAATTTAAAATTAAGCTATAGATTTTGAATGCTTTTTACAAGTTGTGGAATATGGTTAAATAATTTTTACATTGGTGAAAATTCTTACTTTATATAATAAACAAACATTACCGGTGTCGTTTTGATACCCCAAAAAGTATTTTTACTTGCATTTTTCTGTTGTTTAACATTGGTACTTTAATCAATATTTCTCACCTTGTACAATTATTAATGATTTGCATTTTTTTATTTAATTTTTGTTTGAAATTACCAGCAGGTATGTGAAACTTGTATTTTTCTACTATTTGGCTGCTGGTAGAGGATTGCAGGTTTCCAATTTACTAAAAATTTTGCTAATCCGTGTATCGCTCCATTTTTAGTCAAAAAAGAAAAATTATTTTACTGAAATTATATTTGAAGTTAAATGTTTTGGTATGTTAATTTTTATTTTATTTTAACTCAACTTTTACCGCTTAACATGCTCGACAGTCTCCCGTTATTCCCGTTTTTCCTATTAATTATCACGTTTTAGTAAACAGAATTAAATAGTAAAGTCATCAGAAATTTATGTGGTAATACGTGAGCTACAAAATTTACTAATTTTACTAATTATTTAAAACTACAGTGGATTTTCTTGTTAATCGGACCTTGCACAAACTCATTGGGTCGATTAAAAGGTGGTCTAATTAAGCTGAATCCACTGTATTAAAATTTGGGTACAGAAAATAATTTGAGTTTTCCCAATGTAAAGAGTTTATTTTCAACGCGTTTCAATAATCATTACAATAAGTGTAAGCAGTAAGTGTAATTTTTTAACTGTTAGGCCCGTTCCACATAGTTGTTGAGCAATCGTTGTTGGTGGTAATGTTGCAATGTTTCAGTTGTGTGTTAAAATTGTGTATTGAAGCCGTTAGTTTTAATCTTTGCAGTTGGATGTTATAAACAGGTTATAAACAGGTCCGATAGTAATACTATTTGGATTATTTTAATACTGTGTAAATTAATATATTACTGTTGTATTGCTTATTTGCTATTACAGTGCTACAATTTAGTTTTAATTTAAAACTAACCCAATAATAATCGTAAAATCATTCTTCAGCTGCCAACTCGGAAATGAATGAATAAACTGCATTTCAGTGTGTATTTTAAATTGTACCGGTACCTTTGTTACTGCAAATTTTTGTACACTAAATTTTGTTGCCTGTTCTCTAAAATTGGAACAACATATACAAATACATCGTCTGCTACGTACATACAAGAAAAATGCACCATACAGGTTTTTGTTGCAGGTTTTATGGTGAAAATTGTAAAAAAATTGTGGTGTGGGGTCCTGTGTGAACACTAATTTCTGGGAACTACCGGTTGATGATATCGAGTTAGCTTTTTATCTTATCACATTATGCTTAGCAAAAATGATTTATTTTTCTAAAATTAATTTGTATTGCGTTGATTTACTATTCGTAATTTTAGGTGATTACTGTCTCTGGTCACATTTTCTTGGTGATGTACAAATTTATTGAATTTCAGGTTTCAAACATTTCACAATGCTACCTGAAATTGTAATGGATTTCAGTACTGTTTGTCGAAATTGAAGTTCTTTTGTTAAATATTCTAGTACCAGTGGATTACAATTTGTGAATTGCACAATTTTAACTCAATTTATTATACTCCATAATTTCATCCCGTCCGAAATGGTTACTCTGTTGGTGGACTTTTGACACGATTTACAATAAAGTAGATTTGGCCTTGCAATCGTATGGTCAATGAAATTTCAAAACTTATTTTAGAGTATAATTTTATGTTCAGTTGTAACTCCGTCAGAGAAATATTTGATTTGAGTTACATTCCTGAGCAAATACAAAAAAGCTTAAATTTTGCTGGAGTATTTTTTAATACTGTATTCCAAAACAATTTTTATCTTTAAAATGAGTTGGTGGCGGGCCGGGTAAACAGTAGTCCCGGGCCGTAATTTGTAGACCTCTGTTGTAAATTGTAATATACTGGAATTACACAGATTTGTCGCCTGAATTTATCTCTTGATTGACCACTGTTTTTGCGTGCAAAGATATTTTTTTATTGGGTGTTTAATATTTAGTACTGTAAGAAAAATTGTTTTATCAGCAATTCAGCATATTATCAAGTGCTGGAACTCCCGTTACTCCCTCGGTTAATTGGATAATTGTGTTTACCATCCGAATTTTTTTAATTTCTCTCGATATTTAACGAGACCAACGTGTTTTCGTTGAGTGAATGTGTTAAAACGGAATTAAAATGTTTGTTTAAAAAATAAATGTAATTTGCAACTTGTGTTTTAATTTCGTAATTACAAATTTTTGTCGTCGAAAGCAGTGACCTAAAAAATTTTGCACCATTTTAAGCATTTTTGTAAAACCTACAAAAATGGATAAAATTATTTTCATTTAATATTTGAACTGGAAAAAAATAAATCTTTACTAAAAAAATAATTTATAATTTATTGTAAATTTGTTTTTTTGAAATTGCCAGTAGATTATAATGATGTTAAAACTGTTCATAACAAATGCAGCTTCTGTATTAAAATGTTTAGTTACTGTATGTTAAAAAATCGTTGCTTGGAAACCCGTGCCACCCGATTGTGCTCTTGTTGAATTAAGTGAATGATGTAGTGATTTACATGAGACTAAATTTTATTGAGTGTTTATTACTGTATTGTGTTGATGTAATTAACGTAAAACTAGTAATTAATATTGTTAATTTTAAAATATTTTACTTCGTACAAAAATTATTGCGCTGTGTGGGTGATGCCCATTGCACACGCTGATTTCTGTATCCAAGCCGATTGTTTTTTGCCTTTGGAGATTTAAGCAAATTTATTGATATCTTTTACAACCAACTTACGCCGTATTCTAGAGCTCTCTAAATTTTACTGTTAACTCACTTTGCAACATTTCTTAGTTTTAGAAATGTCGTGTTAAAACGACATTGAATGGTGTTTACATTTTGTAGATTTAAATACAGTGGTTGTTGATTGAAATTGTAATTGTGGTAAATTTCAATGTCTGTGACTCAGTTTTGTAATGTAATCCATTTACGGTATAGTAAGTGTATCGTTGTAATAATTTTGCTGAAAATTGATTAAGAAAATAGTGAATTGTTCTTGACATGAAACTCTTTAGATCAGAATACAAATAGAGTTGAGTTGATTTTCTAAACCCACGAAAAATAAATATCAGAAGTTACGGTTTAAGTGTTAAAACTGCTTTACAATGGCGATGAGATTTAATTCAAAATAAACCGGTTTTTTTTAATATTACGGAGTAATTTAATTTCGATAGTGTTCTGCGGTTTTGAATTAAGTGTTATATAAAAATGCTTACCACACAAAAATTTTAGTATTTGTACTACTGTAACATTAAAATATACTTTGTATTTGCTAGGTTTTAGCTGTTAATTTACAGAATTGCTTGAAATATTTGAGGAGTTCTTTATTGCTAGTCCCTGTAGAAATATTTGTTGGAATTTGTCAGTGTTGACATTTTTTCAAGTATAAAGTTTGCTTACAATTGCAATTGTTGTGAAATTTGTAGTTATACAAGTAGTTGAATTGAATCCATGACTAATTTATTTTTACAATCAGAAGTTTTCTAAAACGTTTTTACTAATACTGTTACTTGATGTTTCCCAATTAGGCACTGTCCTATTAAAACTTTTCTGTTTGTTGGAATGTTTGATGTCTTGCTAATTGTGAAATCTCAAACATTTTCATACAACATTTTCATCCTTTATCAAAACGAACGTGATTGGTGAACTGCAGATGTCTGTCATTGATCTTGGTGAGATTAAATTTTTATATAAGATTGATGGCTTTAGCAGTTACAATATTATAAAATGTGTAATAATTTTGAGCAAAATTTATCAGTCTTAATAAATGTTTTTCTTTGTGCCAAATACCCTGCAGTAGTGTAGTAGTGAATTTAATTTTTAAATGGTTGCAATTGAATTTTATTAAAAGTATATGTTTAACTTTAATTATTATTAGAGAGTATGCGAACTGCATTTTCCCGCAAACTCTACTATTTGGTGTTCTGCTGAAATTTCTGCTCTGTTTAGAGAGGAATGAAGATTTATCACGAACTACACGCAGCAACCAAAAATTGTCATACAGTAAAATTGTCAACTGCAGAATCTCACAATTGTATTAATACTGCTTTATGATTTTGTTGTAGACAAACTTCATTTACAGTATAGTGTATGAAGCTGTTGTTTCATTGAGGTAATTTATGAGTTGAGATTACCTGACTTCGAAATTATTTCAAAGTGGTAAATTTTTTTTTGTTTAAATATAAACTGATTCTCAAACATTTTAATCCGCAGTAAACTGACAAAATAAAAAGTAGTACTGTATTACTATTTTTCGCAATTACGGCAATTAATTTCGCTAAGTTTAATTTTTTACTCCAACGAAATTAATAGCTTACCAATTTTGTTGGTCTATTTTTTGGACAATTGGTCAATAACAGAGTCAATTGATACAAGTTTACAAAATGTGAGTGGTGGAAAGAGTTACTACCACTTTTTATCAGTGATAATTTTGTCACAGTTGTAACTTGAAAATTTCTGCTAATGGGCACACAATGGGCAGCCAACAAATCCATTGCACTAACTATTGCTACTGTTTTGTGTTATTATTAATATTAATTAACTTCGAATCTGGTACTGATAAAATATTTAGTAGGTTTTGGTGCTGTTCTCATTTCTTACATAAATATTGTGTAATGTTTCCGTAATTGGAGATATGAACATCTACCGAATTTAAGTTGTAATTTTCCGTCTGTGTAAATCATTCTGATAGTGATATGGGAGTTGTGTATTTGTATATCGCTTAATCATCACATTTTTTAACGAACCGTTGCGGTTGCTACAATGCATGGTACAGTATTAATTGAGTGAATTTTGATATCAATGAAATAGTTGGCTAATAATTAATTTTATTTTCAAATTATATTTTGTTGTTTACCTGTTGGACACAATGATAAATGTTATTGCTAACAGTTGCAACACAAACGGCGATCCTTCAGAATCAAAGGATCGCCGTCTGTGTTGATCACTTGCAAGTTTTCGGTGTGTACAATTTGATTGAGTTTATTTTGTGGCAGCTAGAGACACATGAATGCAAAGCACATAATTACTGGTATAAAGATATTGTATATTGTATGAACATTAATTAATGTTACAGCACAGACCACGGTCTCAAATTATTTTTTGGTTGATGATGTTAACTTTACCATTAAAAAATTCTGAAATCTCCCGATTTTCAAATGTTGTATAAATACCACTAATGACCTTAACTCCGTATTGTACGAAAGTTTTGCAGTTTGAACTTTAGTGCAGTATGTTAGCTTACTTATTCCCGTAATTTCGAGGCTGAATACATTTTTGTGTGATTGATTGTGTGGTTGGTTGCAGGTGATCTAAAGTTTATACATTTGTTTTGCGGTAGTTTGCTCTGCAGAATAATTTAGCGGTCGTTATTTTCAGTTACAATTGTGAACATTTTTGGAAATTTTCCGTTGGTAATTTATTTGATAAATTTTTAAACCTTTCAAGTATATTGAATTCAAGTGAATGACGCTTTGTGATACACTGTAGCAATTTATCTTTATTATGCAACAAAGTACTGAATTTAATGTCTAAATGCTTAAAATTCTTTTGTTGCGCTTGGTTGTTTTGGCAAGCATGTATATTGAAAGCATGAAATATAAATGTGAATTAAACATTTTTGCTGTTGACAAGAAGGTATGTTAGAATTTAAGAAAAGTGAGAAGTTTTAACATTAGAGTAATGTCCAGAATTTTACACAGTTTTGGGAGAGAATTTTTCAGAACTGTATATATAATAAAACATGATTTGCTTTACCATTTCTTCATATTTCAATTTTTAGCTCACTTGAGCTACTCCAATGTTTTACATGTTACAACTTTGTAGCAATCGAATGTTCAGTGTTACTACAGGTGACAAAGTTTCTTTACGCATGCTGTCTCTGTCCAATGTGCATCTGTTATTGTGCTCTATTTTTGACAAATTTCCTCATTTTGTTGGTTGTTGCTTTTTATGTTTGGGCAACGTAGTCGTAGAGGTTTTATTAATGGAAAATCAATTTTCAGTAATTTCATTGTGGGTTAGTTGTGTGGTAAAGATCACTTTCAAAAATTGTCAAAACAAATTTTATTAGGTAAGGGATTATTTCACGTATCCAATTTTCCGATATTACTAGTAAAACCCGTTCCTTGCGGGAAGGAAGATTGTCTCATTATCTCTCTCCGTCTCCTTGTGACTCAAATAGTCTGTACAAAAATTAACATTTTAATTGCAAGACAACTACACGGCTAACAAATTTTCTGTCGGAATGACAAATCTTGTTCTTGTTGTTGTCGGTAAATAACAACTGAGAGTACAGTAAAACTGACAAATGGAGATATCAACGTACTCCGTAGTCCGTAATCATTCATTTTCCCCCCGTTCTTTTGCTGTCACGTCGTGCGTCAAGTTCAGTACATTGTATCGGACAATCCAATTTTTGCCGTTGTGTAAGACAAAAATTCATTTGTGCAAATTATTGTTCCTGGAAAAATTTGTTAATTTTCAACAAAATTGGATGTTGGTAATCCAGTAATTACTACACCGTGAAATGTTGGGGGAGACCTTTTTACTCAATTACGGCACAAGAGAAATATCAACTCTTCTGCAATTAAAATTTCGCTTAAATTTTGTGGCAGTAACAATCTTACAAACCTTTTTCCTCAAAACTTTCATTGTTGCAAATTTTGATGAAAAAATTGTAAAGCACAAATATTTGCTGCTGTTTGTTTGCACTATTTTTCGCAAATTATATTTGAACCTTTGTTTATCTATTTATCAGAATTACGGACAATTTAGATTTTAAACTTGATCAACCATGTTGGGAATTTATAATCTAAGACCAACCGAATTTGCTCAACTTATTGCATTATTTCAGTACCAATAGTTAGTTCTCTTATCTTACCATGACCGTAATTACACTGGTGCAAATTCTTATTTTTAATAAATAAACAAACGTTACCGGTGCCGTTTTGTTAGTCCAAAAAATAATTTTACTTGCATTTTTCTGTTATTTAGCATTGGTACTTTAATCAATACGTCTCACCTTATACAATTATTAATTCTTAGCATTTTTGTATACAATTTTTGTTTGAAATTACCAGCAGATGTGTAACACTTGTATTTTTCTACTATTAGGCTGATGGTAGAGGATTGCAGGTTTACAATTATTTTAAAATTTTGCTACTCCGTGTATCGCTTCACCTTTAGCAAAAAAAGAAAAATTATTATATTGAAATTATATTTGGAGTTAAATGTTTTGATATTTGTGATAAAAGTTCTTATTATCAAAATTTGTACACAACGGAGTAGTAAAAATGTTGCACAAATATATCCATTCTAACAAAGATGGCTTATACAAAATGCATTGTCTATTTTTGAAGTTTTTAACTAATGGACAGTATTTGAATTTTAACTTTAGTAAACAAAACATCTAAAATTTACGATTGTGAACAAATTTTTCTGTATTTCGTCTGATTGTATCAAACTTTTAGCTTGGAAGTGTTAATTTTTATTTTATTTTAACTCAACTTTTACCGTTTTATATGCTCGACAGTCTCCCGTACCTTTTCAACTTTGGCAGATTTTTCATGTTAGTGCTGTAAACAGAATTTAATAGTAAAATCATCAGAAATTTGTGTGGTAATTTACAACATGAGCTAAAAAATTTACTAATTTTACTGATTATTTAAAACTTGCACGAACTCATTGGGTCGATTAAAAGGTGCTCTAATTAAGCAGAATCAATTGTATTAAAATTTGGGATTTTGGGTACAGAAACTAATTTGAGTTTTCCCACTGTAAAGTGTGTTTATTTTCAACGCGTTTCAATAAGCATTAAAATAATTTCCCTAATTGGTAAGTAAATGTAGTTTTATATCTGTTTGGAATTTTATTGAAATAAAATCCTCTGTCGTTTAGAATCGAGTGAGGATTTATTGCGAGAGCAAATTGATCAAATTGTAAGGCAAAACCAAGTTTAATTTTAAGATCTTTAATTTGGAGTGCCACCATGGTTAAATATTTTGTTGTAGTAAGGAAATTACAAATTGCTGGCTGCCAAAAGACGAGCTAAAATAATTTTGTTTTAACACTACTATGACAAAGATTATTTCCAATGAAACTGGTGTGTACAAGGTATATATAAAATAGTACCGTAATTAAAATTACGTTATCGTCTGCAGTTCATGAAATCGCCGGTAGATGCTGCAGGAATTTGTGTATTATCGCGTCGTTTCTAGAGGATGATGGGTAATGAGGTGACGTCACTGAGTCGCCATTACCACGCTTTTACTCGGGGAAGACAGAGACAAATGGGTACATATCGCAATATGCCGCATTCTTCCTGTGGAATCGGTGTTATCATGTATTACTAATTTGTAATTTCATTTGGCGGTTAAATTTGGTTTTCATCACTTTACGTTCGAAATCGAACACGACTCGTAGGCTTAGTTTTATTCAACCCTTGACTTAATTGTAATTAATTTTTATTTTGACCGTAACTCAATTGAGAACTTGAGCATGTGCTCTTCGGAATATTTTATTTTTAAGTGGTTTTACTGATAAGTAAATACCTGCGTTCTATAAGTCAGTGTTATTTACACGTTTATAAAAACAAAAACTGTTGTAAAATGTTAATATTCGTATTTTGTTGTTGTAGACTTGTAGTGAATTAGAATGTTCAGTTATAAAATGTAAAAATTCAAATTTTGTGTTTTTTAAGGATGGACCTAGAATTTCGAATAGATTGCTCAGTGAATTGAATTTTCAGTAAAAATTCTGTTTATTTCTTTTTGTTTTAACTCTTTCTTTTACCCAGGAGGTTCGCAGTTCTAAAATTCAATTGCATTGCGTTGATTTACTATTTTTAATTGTAGGTGATTACTGTCTCTGGCCATAGTTTCTTGGTGATGTGCAAATTTATTGAATTTCAGGTTTTAAATATTTCACAGTGCTACTGAAATTGTAATTGATTTCGGTACTGTTTGTAATATTCCGATACAAGTGGAATGCAATTTGTTAATTGTACAATTTTAACTCGAAAATTTGATTATAATTTCATCCCGTCTATTTCAGTGCGTTTCTTCTGTAGACTTTTGACATAATTTACAATACACTGTACAATGAAATTTCAAAACTTACTTTAGAGTATAATTTTTTGTTCAGTAGTAACTCCGTCAGAGAAATATTTGAAATATTTGACTGGATTTGAGTTACATTCGTGAGCAAATACAACAAGGCTTAAATTTTGCTTAATTTGTCACGATGGTGTAATTGTATATTGATTGCTTCTAATTGCAAAATTAATCAATTGTATGATCAAATATAGTGCAGTTGCCGACTTGTTTTATCCTATACATTTTAAAAAGTTATGCGTTTTAGTTGTTTTCGGTTCCATCTGAGAAACATTGGAATGTTTGTCAACTGCATTTTGACTTTCCGATGTTGTGTACCGAGTATTTGCTTTTATTGTTTTTTAATAATTTGCCCGAATTATTTAAATTTGTCAATGACAATTTTTGTCATTAATTATCCAAATTACAAACAATAGTTAACGTTTTTACTACCCGTTGCTAACTGTAATAGTCACTTGTTTACTGTTTCGCTCCTGGAGAATTGTGATTTTGTTTTCCAAAAGTCGTGTGTGGAAAACATATTCGAAAATCGAATCGTCATTTAGAAGCATAATTTTATTGCGTGGTAGAGATGACCATGAATTAATATTTACATACGGTATTCTTAGTGTAATCGTATTTTAATTTTGTGGACAGATTTGTCTCCTGAATTTATCTCTTGAATTGACGACAATTCTGTGCATGCAAAGAGATTTTTTTTATTGGAAGTTTAGTATTTAGTACTGTAAGAAAAAATGTTTTATCAGCAATTCAGCATATTTATCAATTGCTGGTACTTTGATTAATTAACACATAATTTGAATAACCGTGTATCTGATTTTTAATCTTTCTCGATATTTAACGAGAGCAACATGTTTTCGTTGAGCAAATGTATTACGGAGTAATAAAAAGGAATGAAAATTTTTGTGCGTAAAAAAAATTCGCAATCTAATGTTTGCCGTAATACGGTAGTTGAGAAAATATTTGTTTAAAAAAGAAATGTAGCAAACATTTTGCGTTTTAATTTCGGTGCTACAAATTGTAGAAGTTAGAAATTTATTTTTTTGTCGTCGAAACTCAAAAGCAGTAACCTAAACGTTTTTGCACCATTTTAAGCATTTTTGTGAAATCCACAAAAATGGGTAGGTTTTAACACTAATGGTAATCATAACGCTACCGTTATAGTAGTGTTAAAACCGTTGACAACAAATGCAGTTTCTATATTAAAAAGTTTGGTTAAGTTAAAAAATCGTTGCGTGAAAACCCTGTACTATGTATACCGTTGTACAAAAATGTTTGTGTTGTCGTTGAATTAAGTGAACGACGTAAAAATTTAAAAGACTAAATTTTACTGAATCTGTATTATTGCGCTCATGTAATTAACATAAAACTGGTAGCTAATATTGTAAATTGTAAATTTTTTTACTCCGTATAAAAGTAATGCTCTCTGTGGTGAATAAGAATTATTACTATTCGAAAAATTCCTGTAATTGCATTTTAAAATTTTGTAATATTAGACATTTTGTAAAAATTTGTCATTTTGTACATTGTATAATTAACTGATTTTCAAGGCAATTTACGCCTCGCATTTGGTAATATCGGTTGTTATAGGATACTCCTTGGTTCAGACCGCAAATAGAGTTGAGTTGTATTGTGAATTCGTTGATTTTCTAAACCCACGAAAAATAAGTATCAGAAGTTAATTTTGGGATGCAAACATATTTTAATGTTAGTAAAAACTCTAAAAAATTTTACTGTTATTTACAAATGTTTGTAATTGCTTGAAATATTTGATGAATTCTTTATTGCTAGTCCCTGTAGAAATATTTGTTGGATTTTGTATTTGACGTATTTTTAACTCGTCACTAGTAATAATCAAGGAAGTTGTTAGCGCCATATGTAATTGAATACCTCGCACCATTTTGATTGCTTGATACCGTAACCAATCGTTATGACATTCAAGTTTTTTTTTGCTGCAAGTAACGTAAAACTATATATAAACATCGGATATTAATGTCAGAAAAATTAAGTTTGCTTACAATTGCAATTGCTGTGAAATTTGCAGTAATAGTTGAATTGAATCCATTACTGATTTATTTCTACAATCAGAATTTTTCTAAAAATTAGTTTTTGATGTAATTAGTAATTGATGATTCCCAAGGCACTGTCCTGCGTGATGATTTTGTAGTAGAAAAACGTCATGTAAAGTGTATTGAGGCTGTTGTTTCATAGGGCAAATTTGAGTTGAGATTACCTGACTTGGAAATTGTTTCAAAGTGATTTAAATAAAAACTGATTCTTAAACATTTTAATCCTCAACACACTGACAAATAAAAAGTAGTACTACATTACTATTTTCCGCAATTACAGCAATTAATTTCGCTGCGAAATTAATAGCTTTATTATCTGCAAGAAAATTGCATTGTAATTTAAAACTCAGTCACTGTTAAAAGAACAAATTCTTTGTTGGAAAGTAAACATTTTTTGCAAAAAACAGGAAAAAGTATTACACTTGTGTGAGATATTAGTGAACTAATTAAGAATTGGCAAAATTTTGTCACGTTAACTTTCCCAATCACAGTTTTAAAAGGTTATATTTGTACTATGATTCGCAACAGTTATTTTTGTTCAGTGCCTACTTATACATTTTCAGATATTTAATACAAACATTTAATAGAAAATTAATTTCAAAATATAAACAATTTAGAATTCTAGATAATATATGAAGTAATAACCGTTCTATTTGCTTGGATTATTTTGGATGTTTAGTTTGTAGCATTATAAGAAAAATTGATTTATCAGCAATTCAGCGTAAATTACCACATATTAATACGTGAAATAATTTGAATTTCGGTGTAACAAATTGTAAAATTTTTGTTTACCTGTACTTACATGTTTTTAAATATTAAATAGATAAGCTTAATGGTATTACCGTATGTTACGGCGACTCATGGACAGAAAAACAAAAACCATTACTAAAAATAACGAATGCAACTTTTTTATTAAATGTTTAATCATGTTGAAAAATCGTTATTTGAAAATCTGTTGCAAGTGTATTACATTAAATTAAGTGAATGACGTCGTGAATTAAATGAAATTAAATTTTATTAAGTGCATGCTTGTTATACAATTATTGTATATAATTGATACAAACTTACTGCGCTCTGTGGGTAATGCCCACTGCATGCGTTGATTTGTGTAACTCTCCAAAGACAAAAAAGAATCGTCGTTGGTTAAACAAATTTGTTGATGAATTCTTTTATAACCAACTTACGTCGTGATGTAGGATTGCAGGACGTTTGAGATTAAATTACTTTGCAACGAAGTTTAGTTTTAGAAATGTCGTGTTAAAAATACCCTTTACATTTTGTAGACTTTAAAACCATATTCTTTAAAAAAAAAAAAAAATCCCATATTGCAGTTGAATCACGAGAGAAGTTATATTTAAAATTGATAATACAATATTGTCAACTTAACTTTCATCTCGCATTTTTATGTAAAAAAATTTTATTCATTATTATCCATCAAACAATTTGTTAATATGGATTGTAATATCGTACTCCACGGTGTAACACAATTGTAACATTTGTGTTAAATCGTACGATTGCGCTGTATTGTGAATTCCTTAATTTCCTAAACTAATGAAAAAAAATGTCCGAAGTTAATTCTGAGATGCTTTAATGAAGAGATTTAATTCAAAATAACCCGTTCGTCTACGCGCTGCAAAAGTGTATTTTCGATATTTTTCCATAGTTTTGAATTGAGAGTGTTGCGTTTAAATGCCTTTCACACAAAATTCAGCAAACAAATTTTAATATTAGTGCATCACTAACACTAAAATATTTTACAGTTAATTACAAATTTTGCGTGAAGTGTTTAATAAGTTGTTTAACGTAAGAGACCCTGAGAAATATTTGTTGGATTTTGTCAGTGTTGACATATTTTTAATCCGTCCCAAGTAATAATCAAGTAATAATCAAGCCTGTTGTTAATGCCACATTTAATTGAATACTTGTACATGTAGCACTATTTTGGTTGATTAATATCAGGTTCCAGTCCATACACTCATTCTGAGAAACGCCCGAGTGTGTAGATTAACTTAAAGGAATAAAGCGACAAATAATTGTTGATGTGAATTGAAACGTGATTGCATTACTGAAAAAAGTTATTTTTCTGTAATTATACTGCGTTATGGGGATTACAATAAACTTGCACTTGAACTCTTTCTTTTTTCAGTAGTTTCGTTGAAAAATTTTAAGTACAGCATGAGATAAATGATTGCATAAATAATGCAACTCTGTGCAAATCACACTTTGAAAATTTTTCTGACCACTGAAAATGTAATCTTCGATTTTAAATTTGTAATAAGTTTGTTTTAATTTAAAAACTAAGCAAATTTTTATTTATTGGGTTAGTTGTTCAATTTGCTGAAATTTCTTCTTTGTTTAGAGAGAGGAATGTGGATTTGTCACGAGTTACATGCAGCATTATGATTTTGTATTAGACAAAATTTCGTGTATGGTGTTTGAGGCTGTTGTTTCGTTGTGCAAATTTATGAGTTGAGATTATCTGACTTGGAAATTTGTCCAAAGTGGTAATTTTTATTTTATTTTAACTCAACTTTTACCGTTTTATATGCTGGACAGTTTCCCGTCTCTAGTCAACTTTACTTCAATTTTACTAATTTTACTAATTGTTTAAAACTTGCACAAACTCGTTGGGTCGATTAAAAGGTGCTCTAATTAAGCAGAATAAATTGTATTAAAATTTGGGATTTTGGGTACAGAAACTAATTTGAGTTTTCCCACTGTAAAGTGTGTTTATTTTCAACGCGTTTCAATAAGCAATAAAATAATTCCCCTAATTGGTAAGTAAATGTAGTTTTATATCTGTTTGGAATTTTATTGAAATAAAATCCTCTGTCGGTTAGAATCGAATGAGGATTTATTGCGAGAGCAAATTGATCAAATTGTAAGGCAAAACCAAGTTCAATTTTAAGATCTTTAATTTGGAGTGCAATCGTGGTTAAATATTTTGTTGTAGTAAGGAAGTTACAAATTGCTGGCTGCCAAAAGACGAGCTAAAATAATTTTGTTTCAACACTACTGTGACGGGAATTTTCTCAAATGGCCTGCCCCCACCCGCACAAAATACCGAATGTTAAAATTCGGTCACTGTGGATCCGGTAATCTGCTGTTACCCCCGGGAATGAATGCACACAAGGTTAACAATAACAAGAATGTATAATTCGATACTGCCACTACACCTGTGAGTTACTAATAAGTCACGT